>SWDC01000149.1:12921401-13129847 GCA_004919715.1 Linderniella brevidens | reverse complement strand
AAACTTGAAAGGTACTGAAAGGAAATTTACCCAAAAATTAATATATATATATATATATACATATATATTGCATTACCTGAGAAGCTTATTCAGGGCTGCAATGGCTTCCTCGTACGTGTCCGCCATTTCTTCTTCCTCTCGCTGCAAAAAGAGTTAAATCAGATCCCCAAAGCCAACGAATAATCATTTCTTGAAGAAACATCATATAAACAAATAAATTATAAATCATCATTTCAGAAAGATCCATTCATCAAACCCGATAAGCTCCATAACATTACATGAATAGGTTTAGGTCTGCGATATAGATGATCAATGCAAATTTACATGTTAAAATAAAATTAATTAATTGATTTAATCAATTTTTTTAAGGTTCACGTACCTTGTTTTTTGTTCTAGCCTGAAGGAAGAAGATTGTTTGACTTGGGACGGAGATAATGGGGGAAATAATGATCGCTAGTTATGTGATGGTGTCCTATTAATATTATACATCATGCTTTGGGAACTTGCCGATTGATCCATGCATTTATTTTTATTTCATAATGAACCCTTGCATTTCTAAATTTAAAATTACAATTTACACCTCATCTCTAAAAAAAAAAATTAGAAAATTTATATAAAGTGTGATTAATAAAATATAAATACTGTCACCGAAGTAGGAAAACACATGTGTCTATTTTTTTTTACGAGGGAAAACATATGTTAAAATAGTAATTAATATATTTTAATTGTTGGGACAAGTTAACTTTTTTATTAATATCTTTGTGAAATAAATTTATATTTTGTAAGATGGGGTTTGGTTATATATAGTTAAACAACATTACATTGGTCAAAGCGCAAACTTCTCAAGTAACGTGTAATATTGCAATAATTAATATAAATAGATTTTATTATATATATATATATATATATATATATCTGTTCAATTCAAGGAAATGAATGACTAAGCTACGCCTACGTCTCTATCCAACCATGAGAACATTTTCTTATAATTATCCTCTATTTATAACGAAGTATTTATCAGTTTACAAATTTCAATTTAATTTCGTCTTTCTACTTTGACTTTAATTTTCTGAAACATGAAACGTCACAGTTTCAACCAACACGTTAATAATGGAATAGTACTGCAATATATTAAATAAAATCGCACTAATGAAAAAATTAAAAAGCTCACCACTGGTTTACCAGTACAGCAAAGCATGCACTTCTTGAATTTCCCAGCCATAATAAGTAATCTTCAAAACCTAATTAATCCTGCAATAATTAATACATGACTCACAACTAAACTAAGGTAATTTCTTTTAATGTAATATATTATTGTGACAATATCAAAAGGGAAAAGAAATAGGAACTTACCTTACCTCTAATTCTATGATGAGATACTGGTAAATTGTGACCATTGTCCGACGAGAAAAATGAAAATAGAAGAGTGCAGAGAGACTATGCTATTTATATACATGGATTAATTTTACACACAAAGAATATTTGAAGTTGTGGTTGGCTTTCAAATAAATGGTTGATGTGGATAAGTGAAACTTCTACGTATGGTCACTGTGATTCTTTTAAGATGAGAATTTTATGATATCGATGCGTTTTTCATTTTCTTTTTTCTAGACGAAATAATTATACATATTATCCAAACGATTCCTTATTTTAATAAATAACGATGATTGCACAAGTATAATATCAATTAATATTAATTTTTAAACTATAGATGTCATTCGGTTTTATTATGTATCCGAGCTATTTCCATCGAAAGGGGTCGGGGAAATCTTTTCCGTTGGCAAAGACAGATCATACTTCCCGGCCCATTTTTCATGAATTTGAGACATTAAACTACTAAATTATCCATATTAATTCATAACCTTTATTTTCATTTATATTTAAAAGTAATTTTTTCCCAATGAGTTTTATTCCGTTAATGTTTAAGTTATTATACCAGCAAATTAAAATATTATATATTAAAAAATACGCAGGACAAGTCACGTGGTAAGAAGATGGGATTCCCCAGTAAATGTCGGGTCCGGGAGAGGATGAGGATTAGTCTTCCGCCTCATCTCATTGCCAAAGTATACTCGGTCTATATTCATACGTTTTGCATACGTATTATTAGCGAAAATGTTGTAGTACTTTTTTTTTTTCTTTTTTTTTTTTATGAAAACCACGAAAGAAGATAAAAATTGAAATAAAATCAATTTTTTCACTAAAGCAAAAGCAAAACAAAACTAAACTGAAGTCCCATGTTCAAAAGAACCAATCAACCGCCCCACGGGATATCCCGGTGGTCGAGGGACTGGTTTACACACCCTCTTGGTTACATGTTCGAACCCCATAACTTGTGAGGTTCCTACACACTCATTGGTGACGGTCAAAGAGAGGGTTAGACTCGGGATTTCACCTATGATTACGAATCTAGGCAAGACGACGAGAGGCGGGAGCGGGATTGGGTCATTGGTGTGCGTGCTTCGGGTTTCCAACGTCGGTCTCATCACTATTGGTTTAAGTGAAGAAGCAGAATTTAAGATCCACATCACTCATATGATGAGATCATCTATCAATTTCAAACCAAGAGACACATACGGTTGTGAATGACGAAAACAAAAGAAGCCCGTTGCTTCTTTGCCTATCGCAAATTGCAAGGATCGAAAGGGATTGATAATACTGATGCATAAGCTCGAAAAATTCCTCACTGGATCATACTAAAGGTGATAAAAATTGGATTCAAGTAGAACGGGACGATCCCAATGGGTTATTTTAAAATATGGTATTTGACTTAGTCAATTTTTAAAAAGTAACCTTGTCACTATAGTTTTAAGTCAGTAGTCGTCACTTTTTAATGTATTTTCGTCAGTATCTTGATTCAGGGATCCCTGCATTACAGTAGGGGTCCAAGGAACCAGTGTAGCACACGGGTACTATGCTGTAATGCATGGATTCCCTAATGTATAATAAATAGCAAGGGTCTATTGTTGTAATACATGGGTCCCCTGGTGTTTACAGCACGAGTCTCATGTTGTAATAAGCAGGGGTCCCCTGTTATTATAAGGTGATGTCCCCTACTTATTAAAACACGGGTTGTATAACAGTAAGAGTCTTTTATTGTAATGCAAGGGTCTCCTACTCTATTATAGCACGAATCCCCTGCTATTATATGGGAAGCATGTGATCTACTATAAAAATGAGTGTTGCAATTAAGATTTGAACTCAAGACCTATTACACATACGTTTGACAAACAACCACTTGATTGCATTTAATATATCCGCTTTTATGTCGGTCCAATTGATAAGGGTATAATTGAAATTTCCCAAAATGAAGACTATCTTTTTAATACCGACATATTCAAAGTCCATTTACTTAAAATAATTACAAGCATCTATCTCTTCATTATCAAATGTTTTTAAGAAAGATTCATAACAAGATATGATATCAAAGGTACATTACACAACACTGAGATTCACATCAGATGCCAAAGAATACGAAATCAAACTCAGCAATACCCAAAAAGAAACGAAAGATGGAAAAAGTTTCAACCTTTACTTACAACATGTATCAATCAATCACAGCATCACTATCACTTGTTGTTGTCGTTCGTCGGCCACACACTAACCTTCTCCTTCTCGTACTTGAGATACAGAGCCGACACAGCGGCGACGAAGTAAATCTGTACGAAGACGATCGACGGCGTGTGGTAGTTAATCACGCCCTTTCCGGTGGCGAGCTCCACCAGGAGCAAGGCGGTGAGCCCGAGGACTGCGATTCGCCCGTTGACCCGCTCCGAGTAGGGACTGAACCCGAATTCCACGCTCAAGCCCTCGGAGACGGGCTCGTTTAAAGGGACGGGCGGGAGGAACAGGCCCGATTGGGATCCCTGATCCGACCCGGATTTCTTGCCCCTTCGAGTCTTTCGGACCTCCGCCTTCTTTCCCTGTCCGCTGCGGTACCGGAGGCGGACTTGGGAGAGCCGGGAGTCAAATGAGTCCTCGTCGTTAGTGTTGGTGGTGGAGGCGGTGGAGTCTTCCTGGTCGGGAGTGGTGGCGCGTGGAGGCGGCGCGTGGGGTTTTACGGTGGCTACGCGGGGAGTGGAAGGGAAGGTGGCGCGGAGATTGGCGAGTTGGAGGGTTGAGGATGGTAGAGTTGCCATTGGCGTAGTTTTTTCTCTTTTGTGGATTGTGTGTAATTTCTTTCCTTTTTTGAGGTCCAGCCGTTGGGGAAGAGTGGAAATTAGCACGAAGGTCCACAATTATTCCTTTATTTACAAAGTAAACCCTACGTTTTTGTGGACGACATTACACAATGTCGGTTGTTGGAAATCAGACATTTTCGATTTCCATTATGTTGTTTTTTCACGGACGCATAATTATTACTGGTGAAAAGAAAGGGAGAAATACGCATAAGTTCCCCCTCACATAAAAATCATCAATTAACTTTCTTTTCACATTTCACATAAGGACCAAGTGAAATCTTATATTACACTTAACGATTAATTAGAAGAAAGTAACCATCCTAACTTACATAATTACAACTATACAAGGTTTTTAATTTAAACAAGGAAAATCAAATAATATTTCCAATCGATGAATTCCCAAACCGAGCTCATACCATAATTCATCATATAATACATTGAGAATTATCCTAAATTGAATGCCCAAACCGAATGCCCACGAAAAATCTCAAACCTCCAAGAAGCAATTTCCGATCTCCTCTCTCGTCATGTTGCGGTAATCGATTTTGTTTCAAAATGCATGTCACCAATTTTCCGAACCAATTGATAATTTTTGTGTTAGCTTTTGGTTAATTGCTCGATTATGGTTATTAGGTCTCGATTTGTTAGGTCTCGATTAGGGCATTTTTATGCTTAATTTCAGGTTTATTTAGGTTGTTGCTCGATTCAGAGTTTTTATGTTTAAATTAGGCATTTTTGTTTCACTTTTTCGAGTTCTTGAGGTTTTCAATTAGGGATTTCGTCATATATTTGGTATATTATGTGTTTAGTTTTGGTAGATGTTGCCTGGAAATTTAGTATGGTATATGCATTATAATGGTACCGTATGTTCTATAGATTGGTATATAATGTTTTACCAGAATTTCAGCTTAAATCGTCACCCTCCTAACTTAGAGCCCCAATTGAATGCCTCTCTGTTATTTATCCACGTGTCCCCAGTCGTTAATGGAGTTTATTTCTGTATTTTTTGGTTGTTTATGTCAAATGATTGATTACGATGTTTATGACCATTGTGTATGTTTGATGATGCATTTAGATTGAGGAGAGGAGCAAAAAGAAAATGTTGATTTAAATTCTCGTTGAAGCATAAGAGTACAAAATTGAATTTTTTAGAAGTCATGAATGCCACCCCTTAGTTTGAATGTTTTGAGGAAAATTAAGGGATAACACCTATTTTTGTCTCCAATGTTTGCCTTATGAACCAATTTAGTCCTCGATGTTTCAAGTGGGCCAATGTAATTTCTCACGTTTAGGGATGAACCAATTTGGTCCCAACTTGACGAAAAGCGTCAATTTAGACGGAAAATCGACATATGACATCATCACAGCGTGCCACGTGTCTCACAGTTAATGATTTTCCGTCTAAATTGACGGTTTCTGTCACGTTATGACCAAATTGGTTCATTTCCAAAATATGGGGGACTAAATTGGTCCAATTGAAACATTGTGGACTAAATTGATTCATAAGGCAAACATTGAGGATCAAAATGAGTATTATCCCGAAAATTAATTTCTTATCATACCTCGCAAATGGCCAACTTAAATTAGTTTGGTGTACTGGAATCTTTTCATCTAGGACACCTTCAACAATATTATTGTATTTGATTATGAATGTTGTTTTCCGTTTATGCTGTAATGACGCCAAACACAAGTTTTTTGCGGTGCTTTGAAGAACGACAAGTCGAATGGTGTTTGAGTGTATCAAATGAGTCGATTATGACATTATATTGTCCATATGTTGCATATAAGTTATGACATATTTTTTGGGGACATATATTGTAGATAGGTTGTGACATTCTTTTTGGATATTTTTATTACTAGCATATATTTGATCTTGGTGTAGTATTGAATATGTTGCATATTGTTTGTTATGCCTGAAATTTAAGGTATGTTGACATTTTTAAACAAGGTACGGTAGCCGTGTCTATACGGTATATTAAAACACCAACTAAATGGTACGCAAAAAGGTATTAAAATGGTACGTTATATTAATAGATGTGAAAAATTATAAAAAATGCAAAAAAAAACTCAGCATTATCTATATCTGACATTTTAACGGTATTGGGACAAGTTTTGGCAGGCACATAAAGTTATGACACGCACAAAAGACTTGGTAGTGTTTCACAACGTATATTGGTACGATAAACTACATGATCATGGTACAATATATGTCCACATAAGATACAATCACATGATTCTCAATTGTATAGTATAAATGATATGTTTGATATAACTTATTAGAGTAGGGGTTTTTCGACCCCGTTCGGACTAGTTTTTCATAAACTATTTTGTTGTAAGTATGTACATATATTTTTCACTTTGTATCAAATTTGATGATGTAAACCTTACACGTATTGATTTTATTACAAACTCCAAGTTTCATAATAAGAGAATGATCATTTTAAGGACATCTTACTATTTGAAGCTTGAGTTTGAACTACTAATCTTCGGTGTCGATGGTTAACTCATTAAATGTGATACTGAATGAAACTTATAACATATTTACGTATATAATAGTGTTTTGCATCGAAACTAATGTAAAATGCGACGAAAAAACACTTATCCTAATAAGTTGTACCAAATGTATCGTATATATTGTACCATTTAGCAGTATGTGACCGAATGTGAAGTCTTATAATAATAAATAAATAGAAAATTAATCAATAAGTTGAACATTTTGTATTTAACAAACATATATACTATTGTAATATGCTATTGTGGTAAAAACACACAACTAATAGATAAATGCATAATTGAACCCATGGATTTACTCTTTTTTTCTTTTCTTACTGTATTCCCTCGGACACCAAAATCAGCCTTCTCACTACGTAATATATTTAACATCTATTAGTAAGTCGAAAAATAATTTATTTCGGAGTCGGAGATGTAACATGTCACCTTACCGGTGCAAACAAACCCCCGCCCGATCCATCGAATATCAAAACCCGAAACACAAAAAAGATTGTAAGTCTAAGGCTAGATAACGAAAGAGATCAGTCCGGGTGTGAGGGAGCTTTGTTTGATATAAAATATATAAAAAAAAAAAAAAAAAAATATGACACGCTCTCCTCAAGCTTAAGCTTTTTCGGTGAAGTGGTCATTCAATGATAAGCTGAGTTTCTCTCTACTTTTTCGGGTTTCCATAGAAGAACCCGCACAACGTGCTCTCAAAACCTCTCACCAATCTTCAAACATAAAATCATGCGCGCATTACGTCTAATAGCTGCTCGTAGCCGCCGCCCGCCGAGCGAACTCTCTCCTCGGAAGCAGTTAAGGCCAAAAGATGGGAAGGATGTTCCTGCTTAGAAGGTAATAAACTGTAAGTTGATTTCATGTTCGATAATAGTAGTAATAAATTAGATGCATTGTATTTGATTTCTCTGTGATATTTTTATTATTATTTTTATTTTATTTGAAAGAAAGACAATGGGATTCTATAGAGCACAATTCATCCGAGAATCGGATAAATATGATGTATGCAGGCTTTGCAGTTCAAGAAGATACACAGGTAACCTTTTTTGTACGCGAATTTTGAGATTACGCAATTCGGATATCGTTGGATCAGTTTCCACATTGAATCATCTAATTCAAATTGGTATAATTGTTTTGGCAAAAAGAACGGTAATCGATATTGAAGAGTACCTTACGACGTCTTTCGCGTCATCAGCGGGCTCGGGTCGAAATTGAGTTTCACCCTGAAAGTGAAAGAATTTACGTGTAAGCACACGTTATTGAGACTTAGAAGGAAGATAAGTCAAGAATTAGACATAATAATGAAGTTTACCAAACAGATCATGATGTTTGATTCATTCAACAAACTGAGCCCAAGAAATACTCCACTGTAATCCCTGAATTTTTCTTCTGTAACTGGAAAAATCATGTAAGAAAAATGAGTTAGATGCCACCTGCATAACCCATTTTTTCGTCATTGATAAGAATCTTAATATCATTATAAGGCACAGTTGGATTATTTACTCACGTTTCACACCGGAATCCAGTTGGAGAAAATCTTTCTACCTCATTTCAGGCTTCAGACAAAAGCTATCCATCAGTAATGCTTCGAATATCGAAGTCTTAAGAGAACTCAGCTCTGAAAATCACTCTCATTAAACGGAATCTGACATTTCTCCATCATCCTACTTTGCAGGAAATCAGCCTCTTCCACTTGCCTGATCTCGTGATACTTACGTATGAGGCAACTGTAGACGACTTCATCGGGCTCCACACCTTTTTCGATCATATCATCAAGAAAAGCCCGGGCCCGGTAAACATCACCGTTTCTCGAGAGCCCACAAATCACACACGTGTAAGCGCGTAAATCAAGTTCAATGCCACTCTCAATCATTGTGTTCACCAGCTCCAGTGCATCCTCTACGTTCCCTTGCTTCATGGCTCCATCGATCAAAGACGTGTACACAACTTCATCGGGAATCAGACCCTTCTCATTCATGTCTACGAACAGCTTCCTCGCATCCTCTGCAAGCCCGCTCTTACAGAGACCGTGTATAAGCGATGTGTAGACGACAACGTTGGGCTCAAAACCCGCGATTTTCATGTTGTTGAAATGAGAAATCGCCTCCTCAACATGCCCGAACTTGCACAAACCGTTGATCAACGAAGAGTACGTTACAACCGAGGGCAAGATACCTCTTTCATGCATTTCCTCGAGCATATTTCGTGCCTCCATCTCTTTCCCTGTTTTAAAATACGCGTCGATGAGCGTAGTGTATATTACCTCGGTAGCCTCTATGTTACGATCCTTCATCTCGTGTAATAACCCGTCAACATCTTCAAACTTCCTCAGCTTACAGAGACCCCAAATCATAGTCCCGTAATGGTGTAAATCGGGTCTAATGTTATCTTCTTTCATCTTATCCAGAAATCTCATAGCCTCATCGAGCTTATTTTCCTTGAGGTACCCATGAACGATAGCTGTGTATGTTTTCTCGTTAGGGGCAACCCCGTCTTTTAGCATAGCCTTAAAGACTTCCTCTGCTTCTTGCACTTTTCCTCTCTCGAGCAAGCCATCGAGCAACGCCGTGTATGTAATAACATTTAGCTTCACTGCAGCTTCTAACATCTCGTTCACAAACTTCAAGGCATCATCCGTGTTACCAACCTTAAAGTTCGCATCGATTAAGGAAGTGTACGTAAATTCATTAGGAATCAAACCGACACGTCTCATATCTACGAAGAACTTCAGAGCCTGCTGCAACATTCCTTCTTTGCAGAAAGCATCGATAAACGTACTGTAAGTTACTACATTAGGCTTAATGCTCCTCTCCCTCATCTCCTTGAGAAATTTAAACGCGGAAGGCAATTTCTCGTACTTGCAAAAGCAATTAACCAACGTATTATACGTAATTATATCAGGCAAACAACCAGATTCTTTCATCTCTTCAAATATGAGCAACGCATCTGATAATTCTCCTACTTTTCCATGGCCATCTATGAGAGAATTGTAAGTAACAACATCGGGGGATACGCCCATTTCCTTCATTTTCGAAAACATGCTCATCGCAGCTTTTAAGTTACCCTCCTTACACAAAACAGCAATCATTACATTATAAGTAAAAACAGACGGAGCAATTCCAGCTCCAACCATATGACCGAAAAAAGATTTTGCCAACGTGTTATCTGCATTTCTCGATAGCCTATGCAGGAGAATATTGCAAGAATGCGTCTTCGGGCTTAAATTATAATTTCTCATCCTCAGGAAACATTCCTCAGCCTCCTCAAGCTTCCCCAACTCAACCAATACGCTAAATAGCATATCAAAAACCCCATAACCAGCAATAACAGTGTTCTTCGTCAACCACAAAATATCAACTATGTTACGAAAAGAAATCTCAGTGGGATTATCTCTATTGCAATCCCACAAACTAGTAACCAACTGTTTAATCACATTATTCGCATCCGAATACATTCTCGAAGAGAACAAAATGTGGGCTACGATGCAATAATTCTCCGTCGTGTGGCGAAATCCGCTTTGGGACCCGGTCCACCTGAACAATTTCAATGCTAACCTAGGATCCTGTTTCAATTCAATCAATAACCTGGACACCAAAATCGGAGCTGAAGAGGAATCGAGAATTCCCTGTGACTTCAAATGATCCCACTTATCTTCGTTCACAATGTTCCTAATGATTTCCCTGCTAAAGCGGCTATCAGGAGACGACGCGTTGGCGGTATAGCAGAAAAACCGAGCCTCCCCTCCGAATGAAATCTGAGGAAATATATAAGAGGAAGCAGCGAATAGCAATGATCTAACGCCGTGGAAATGAGATTTTTTCAGCCAGCGAAGGCGATGTAACATAGCTATGACGAAGCGCAAGAAATAGGATATGATGATTCTAGACATGGATTGGTCTTGATTTCGAAGCATTCATCGCCGATTGGAGAAGATTACGGTATCAGCTTGAGACGAACTTCTCTGAAAATATACACTATGCGTTCAACGCTTGTAGGGTTTTTGGCTCTAAGGTTTTTGTTGTGTTTCAATTTCAATTTACATTTCTAAACCTCTGAGGTTTTCGTGTTGCTCTTTTTTTTTTTTTTTCGAAGTAAGGTTTTCGTTTTGCCAAGCTGTATGCTAATTGACATAAATTACAAATATTTTGTTATAGTCTGATCAATAATTAAATGTAATTATGGAAAATAAAAGAGAAATTGCAATATACGCCCAAATCCATAATAGTGGGTCCAAAAGTGTTAAATGGGCTTAGAGGACTTGGATTTTGTAACTATAAGTTGTCAGAAGTCAATTAGCCCAAGATATGCGTTTTACTTTTATTTTATTTTTTGGTAGGATACGTTATTTTTAATACGAGTAAAACTAATAATCTGAAAAAAAAGAGGAACATCAAATTTTTGTTGTCGCCCGACGGAATTTTTTTTTTTCAACTAAAACGTGATTTTTCATTTCATAAACACGATGTACAAAGGCTAAACAGTCCAAACGGGTTTCTCGATAACAACAGAAATTCAGTAGGAACAAAGGATCACATTTGAACAAACACAACAAACCAACAAAGCCGAAAGTAAAATAAGAAATAAAATCTGAACACAACGAACCTACCATAAATCGGCCTAAAACTCCATGAAAATGACTATTAAGCCTAGATCTGCAGTAGTCTTCACTTTCTACCGTCTTCATCTTCAAGTACCTTATCTTCTCCAGATGAAACACACTCACAAAAGGAGATGAAATACTCCACAAGGGAGACTAAACTCCTCCATGAGGAGAGAAACTCTCGAATCGGGAGACTCAAGACCAAAACAGAAAAGGAAAAGGACAAACACGAACCGAAACAAACAAAGAAAAAAACCAAGAGAAGAAGAGTTCCCTCAACCTCCATCATTGGAGGAGGGGGAGAGGAATTTTTTTTGTTTGGGTGCGGCCGCCGGAGAGAAGGGAGAGAGATTAGGGTTTAAGAGAGAGGATCATAACTGCTATCTTGTACTTTTATTTTAGTTGCACGGTTTTTGTCGCCCGATGGAATCATCTATCATGTTGTGGGTCTTATTCTGCGTACCCATTAACACATGTAGAGCTGTCAAAACGGGCCAGCGTGGCACATGTGTAGAGCTGTCAAAACGGGTCGGCGTGGCAGGTCGGCCAGTAACCCACCAAAGCCTGCCATTTGGCGGACGGATACGGGACGGTCCCAAAAATGCTGCCCTGGCCCGCCCAATAAAAAAAAATAGAAAAATAGAAAAATATAAAAAAGTGAAAAAAGAAGTATAGTTGGGTTTAAACCCAACACCTTACATGTAGAGTGTTGCACTCTTACTTGGACTAATGACATATTTATATAATTTGCTACATGTATATTAAATTTATTAAGAAAAATATATCTATTTATGTTTTAAAAAATAGGCGGGCAGTCCGCGGGCTAGTTCGCTCCCTAGCGGGCTTAAAAAATCTAGGCCCGGCCCACCCTTTTGGTGGGACAGGACGGGTGCATTTTTGACAACTCTAAACATGTGTGTGTCTACATGGGCCCCACGAGTCTATCTCTTTTATTTAACATCTAATCATTATTAACATGATAATGGTCTGCACAATGAAACTCACAATGGGACAGATGATCCCACTTGATGCACGTTCCATGCGCCCATAAGTGGGATATCTGGCATTATCTTTTTGTTTTCGTAATAACATCTTTCTTTTTATTGATAATTAATCATCCTTTCTCACGTCCGAACTTTTTGTTTGTTAGTTCAATTTGAGTTTACCACTAATCATGAGTTTGGTTTTGCTGAAATTTGATATTTATGTTCGTCCTGGAAAGAATATTTTTACTATTAATTGCATATTTTTGTTATTTTTTAGAGTTGTCTGTAGTCCTAATGCCGTTGTCAATGGTGTTGATGTTGTTGTTTGCTTCTTAACGGGTGGTCAAGTCCCGCGTTGGCGTAACAATTAGAGCTGAATATTTTGGCACGTTGTGTTCGTATTTCGTTAATTCCGCTGTAAAATTTGAGCTTCTAATTTCTTTATATTCTAGTATCGAACTCTATGTACACCGTGGTCGCCATCAGTTGGTTGTAAAGATGAATTTCATTATATTATATCTTGTTAAAAACCTAAATTTTTGGTGTACCTAAAAAATTCTGACACTGAGCAAAGTTTATGAAGCTAAAAATCAGATGAGGCTCGAGGAATAGCTTCAGCTTCCGAACTCGAAAAATATGGGCTCGCGTCGATTACTTGGAAGAGCTCGTGGGCGAACTTAGAGCAGAGGGTTCGATGAAGTAAGAGTCCAACAGCTGAAATAGGGAATTATAAGATTAAGCCACTAAGCATACATATTTTCGATTTTGAGTGACTATGTTTGATAATTCCAAAAGTATGTCACTAACTTTGTATGTCAAAACAATTCTGGGTCATGTTTTCAATTGTGGGTCACTAACTATATATTTTTCGGTTTTGGGTCACTAAGTATATACATTTTTCAATTTCGGGTCACTCATTTGGTAATTAACTTTGTAAACATAGTGACCCAAAAATGAAACATGTATACTTAGTGATCCAAAATCGAAAAATATATGCTTAGTGACCTAAAATTGAAAACATGACCCAAAATTGTTTTGGCATACAAAGTTAGTGACCTATTTTTTGCAATTATCAAACATAGTGACTCAAAAACGAAAACTTGTATACTTAGTGACCTAATCTTATAATTTTGCCGCTGAAATACGATACAACAAAGAACGGGCTCGAAGCCTTCGAAGCAACGGAGTAGATAAAATCCGAGCCCCCGCTAGAGAACTGATTGGCAGCCTCAGCCTTGACCACTAGGCCAAAACATCACCGGCAGCAAAACACAATTGATTCGGCATGAAAACATAGCCCAAACAAAGAAAAATGGGACGGAAGAGATTTCACTCATAACTTCAAACCCAACAGACTATGTTTCTTGAGAACATCCACACACTGGGGATGAGAGGTTTTTGTGGGGAAGAGAGGTAAGATTTTACTACAAAACATCATCCGAGTTTTAACGATGTGGGACAAAATATTACCCAAAATGCTCATTGAATACACAGTAGCTCAACACAGCCTTACATACAACACAGTGAGACTGAAAGCACAAGCTCTTCCTAAGATCAATCCATCAAAGGTGTTAGAAATCAACAGAAGACAACAAAACCTCATTTCTCCGCCATCAGAGCCTTCACCAAGAGCAAAATATCAGTCCTCATCTCCGACACACGAAAAGGCGTAACCTTTTCCCTAACCTCAGAGAACCACAAACTCCTCACATCCTTAGACGCTTCACAATCTCTCGCATACCATTCGCATATCTCTCTCGCAATCGCGGTGACATAAAGTCCGCAATCATAACCGTTCATCTGCCTCGGAGTTTCATCGCACTCCACAAATCTTGGATTACACTCCGTGTAAGAACGCACCGCTTCGTAAACCCTGAAGGCATGCGACCGATTACTGTCTCCAAAGCTATCGTGGTGCACGAAAAGATTGGATTTCCTCTCGAATGCGAGCAGGCTCCAGTGGGTCCCTCCCTCGGCTGCAGACACGTCGCTGTTGTCGTTGACGGGGAAGATTATGAGGTTTTTCTCTGGTAGCTTAAGGGGTTCCACGAAATCTCTCAAGCTGGAATTTTTAGGGCACTCTTTGATCCAGAAAGCGATGGAGGGCGGCGCTAAGTAAATATCTTTGGAGGGGAAGAGAGTGGAAAGGTAACTGAAGTAGAATTCGATGATTCGATCGTTGAGGAAGTGAGGGCCGCCGAGGATTTCGAGATCCGAGCGGCGGAGAACGACGTCGTTGTAGCTTAAGATTTTCTCGTCCATCAATTAAGAGTGAACTAAGGAAAGGAAGAACAGTTCATGGCAATTCTCATGGAAATAGACTTATTGTTGGGCTTTTATTGCTCATTCGATTGATAAGCGAAGGCCCATAACCTGGGCCCAACATGGTCAGTTGTCCATGTAAAAGTTTTCAAATAACCAATTTTTTTTTTAAATGAAATTACCAATTATATATATAGAAGGGAAAATTGTGTGTTTTTTAAATTGGCATTAGCAAACAATTTGCAGACAATAAATCGAACATCACTTGAAAAGGAGGGGATAAACCTCATTCTCTACCTCAATTACCAATTAAATATATAGTAGGGAAAATTGTGTGTCATGTTAACATGAACATTTTTTCTAACACGTTCATAGGTGATCAATATGGTATTACTTTGAAAATATAAAAAAAACAATAGTCAAATTTATTTCAAATATGAAAGCAACAGTCTTTTATTTGAAAACAAAAAATCCATAGGTAAAATTATTGCCAAGATCTCTATATAGTCAAGTATGGCTTTTTAATTGATATTACTTGAATAAGATCATTAATTATATTTTAGTAATAAGATAGTCAACCATAATCTATTAATAAAATTTATCTTTAAGTTTTACCAATACTTTGACTCTTATCCTTCAATTTATCGTTTTCCCCTTTTTTCTCTATTTTTTAAAGTAAAAATAATTAAATATAATATATTTATTAGGACTATTAATTTATGAGGTATCTTTTTCATAAGTAAACCTTTTTATATTGTTTTATATTACACGTCAAATATCATTAATGATAGACAAACAAACGGTGAATATTAAGTGGTTCTGATACCCAATGTAAACCTCTAATCACATTATATATACACTCACACTACCACTCACACATATAACGCACACACGTCAACATACAACCTTTTTACTAACACACAACCGTCCATGAAACCCGGACTCTTTGCTATCGACCCAACTTCCAATGAGGCCGTGACACATGTTGAGGTGTCTGAAACGGACAGGAAAGAGGCCACCGATGCGGAGTCACTATCAACAAACATGCGACAAAAAGCCGATTGCTTGCCCGAGGGTTGGACGACAGAGGTCGTAACTCGCACCACTGGTTTATCTCTTGGCCACAAAGATCGGGTAGGATTTTTGTACTATCTTGAGTTCACTTATACATAGATATATATGTCTAATTTACATGTATGTTGCAGTACTATTTTGCGCCGACGGGTGAAAAGCTTCGTTCTAAAAAGGAAGTGCTGCGGTTTTTGTATCAACAGAAAAACCGTCTACCCGCAAAGGTATTTATATGTGTGTGTTTGTATTTGTGTGTGTGATGAATCAATTATTGTTCTTGATTTATTTGCATGCAACTCCCCCTTTTACATTAATTATCATGCATTTGTTCATATACTTAAATTCCTAATTTTTTTCAATTATGTATTTCCTATAAAGCCGACGAAAAGTTCTTCCGGGAATGGGAATCGAGAGAGCACGATGAAATCTAAAGCGCCATCTTCTCAGGAAGAGAGCCACCTCTCCCTGGCAACCACCAAGTGGATCATAGTGGCTCTAATTTAACAAATTGATATTTGACCAACATATATTATGTACTTTAATTTATGTTTAATTACATATGATCCGTGTTTTATGTATTTTTTTTATGTTACATTAATTCTGAAATCTTTCATAAATACTTTTAACAAAGATTCCTAAAATATCTGAGTGATCGAATGAATCCGTAAAGCAAAGTTGAAATTCAAAAGCAATACCATAATAATAGTTTTCATCAAATATATTTATTATCATTCAAATAACTGTAACTTAGAAATGAATGTTTGAAAACATTGATGAAAAATCTAATCAAAATCCCTTCATTTCAAAACTCAAATATCTATTAAACTTACAAATGTATTAGTGAGAGGCCCATATTCAGATAGTAGGCGGAAACACCGTCCATACCCAACTAACTGTTTGTAGCTGGGAATTTCCGACTATTTGCGACTACAAAATGACTACAAAATCCAGTTGGTATTGCTGACAACGTACATAAGTCGAAATGTGATGGTGGGAGTGCCCGATTACATAGCATAGTCTATTAACCCATTTAAACTAATGTTTAGCGTAAGACTATTACATTAATTTTATTTGTTTAACTTTTTTTTACTAGTTATTTAGTCATATGATTTAATAATAAGAACAAAATAAATCAATACATATATAATTTTCGTAGACCTCCAAATAAATAGAATAAAATGTGAACTTTATTGAAAATATATCTAAATTAATAATTTTACTATCTCAAAATCTAAGTTTTCTCACTAAAATATTTTCTTGGATCAGGATCATGTTCCGACCATTGGTGTTAGAGTGGTAATATTTATTGTCGGCTAAAAAGCATCATGGGGCACACTATTTTGAATATACGCAAATAGCGCACGTAATTCGCGCTATAGCTCATATGCATTGGTCAGGGAAATATATTTTGTTGATTTTGTCTTGAATAGGAATTTCTTATTATTTTCCGTACCCAAATTAAATATCATAGTTCCGTCACTTCACATGTTACACGTTTCTATACCTATATGATACCCTCGAATACCACACACGTGCATACCTTGTCTAATCCAGAAAGCAAAAGGCATTAAAGGCGATATTCCGCAACGGAAAGCTCGAAAATATATTGATATTTTATCAATAGTAAAGAAATCACATGTTTTTCAGAGTCTCGTAATGACTAAACTTGTGACGTGAGCATTCTTCAGCAGAGCGGAGTTCTTCAGGTAATTATTTCATCTAAATTTTTAGCACTTTCAGATCTTCTCCGGCTTCGATCATCAGAGTTTAGGCTCACTAATCCTAACAAGTACGGTATAAATGAAGTATCAGAGATTACTAATCAGCCTTTTGTCATGACCCGAAGATGGGGCTCGGCCCAATCATTTATCAATTTAAATATATTCAGTTTAGTTAGCCCATTATGGAATTTGATCCACATACTATACGTTTAAATACTCTATTTGAGATGTATTGGAGATTAAGCAAAAAATGATAATTATAATCTTCATCTTCAACATTCTCTATCTCTCTCGTATCTCTCCCTATCTAGTTCTCATTTTCACCCTCGATTGTTCTTCGATCATTCCTCTACGATCGTCCTTCGATTGTTTTACAAAATAATACAAAAAATAGACATTACATTCCTGCATACCAAGTGTTCGACTAAAGTACAAGAAACCGGTCAAAATATCGACCGGGATCTTACAAGTGGTATCAGAGCTATCGATTCTCGGATTTGATTTCGACTTAATACTCTATACAAGTTGAAGGCGCATCACCTATTCGACGGAACTGAAGCGCGAGTTTGGTCAAAAAATGTGATGAATACTTTCAACTCCTAATCACCATCAATGAGCGGGAGAAGGTACAAGTTGCTTCGATCTACATGAACGGCAAGGCCGAGGAATGGTATCTAGAGTATTGCGAAATGATGATTCTTTGACATGGAATGATTTCACCAAAGTTGTGTTGGAACGGTTTGATACTATGGATTCGAATGATGATGAATGCATTAAAAAAATCTATCGTTGTTGATGATTCACCGTTGTCTGAGATTGAACTGGTTTCGACCGAAGAAATGTCGATGTCGGTTGTTGATGATTCTTCGGCATTGGTTGAGGTAGACCCGATAATGCTTGAGGTCGAATCGGTGTTGAATGAAAGTGAATTGGTGTTTGTTAGCGTGGCTTCCTCGGTGTTCGTTGATAAGGAATTTCAGCCATCGATATTGGTTGATGACCGGATGTTAGGTGATTGTTGGTTTACCTCGCCTGCGGGTGCTCTATGTTATGTACCTTTTGATCGAGGACGTTGTCACGTTGTCAAAGTAATGAATGAGAACTGTTTGCTCCAGGAAAATATGCTATAAGGCACGAGATTAGCTAGAACAAACGTACCATTCAATCGAGGACGGTGGTATATTGAGTCGTTCCACTTTTGTGAGGACCGTAGCCTACCTTTCGATAGAGAGTGATGATACGCTGAGCAGCTACACGAGGGAAAGGTCCGATGTGTGCCGTTTGATGAGGACGTTGTCAAGATGCCGAATGGATTAAGGTGTGGGAATTCGCTCAAGCAATCGAGTTTTCGTCCCAAAATTTCATGAAGAATGATTACGGGCTTTCCTTGGACAATACTGCTGATTTCGAAGAATCCCTAAAGAAGCTAGAATGGAGCGTGGAAAATATCATCGAGAAGGGGAGCAAAATTGTGTGTGAGAGTTCACTCTTCCCTTTCGGTCATGGAACTTCCGTGGTTTCGTTATCAAACATTATCCTCACTATGTCAAGAGTTTACTCTCACATCCTCGAGGACGAAGATGTCTTCAACGGGAGGGTAATGTCATGACCCGAAGATGGGGCTCGGTCCAATCATTTGTCAATTTAAATATATTAAGTCCAATTAGCCAATTATGGAATCCGATCCACCTACTATGCATTTAAATATTCTATTTGAGATGTAGTGGAGATTAAGCAAAAAATGATAATTCTAATCTTCATCGTCAACATTCTTTGTCTCTCTAGTTATCCTTCTCGATCTCTCCCCATCAAGTTCTCATTTTCTCCCTCCATCGTCCTTTGATCATTCCTCTACGATCGTCCTTCGATTGTTTTATCCAAACATACAAAAAATAGACATTCCATTCCCCCACACCAAGTGTTCGATTAAAGTACAAGTAAGAAACCGATCAAATTGTCGATCGGAATCTTACACCTTTTGACCATGTATTTGTTGTAAAAGCTTTTGGAGATGATGTGTCGTTATCGAAGTGGCAACGTTGTTTCCTTAGCTATTCCAACTAGACTAAGATCTCGGTGATTTTCAGCACGTTTGATGCGGATAATGCTATTTTTACCGAGGCAATGTTCTAGACACCAATTTAAAAATCAGTAACGATGCATAATTTTTTTAATATGCAATATTGCGCACTCACAGATTTTTGTATGCAATATCGCGCTATAGCTCATAGACGTTCGTCATCAAGAAGTGCACATTTCTTGTTATTTTAATTTAAATCTTTTTCGACCTCCTAATTAAACCATCTTTATCACTTATACATACAACCTTTTTAATAAACCACACAACAACCACCCATAAATGAACAGTCATCCATGACAACTGACCCTTTTGTTGTCGACCCAACTTTCAGTGAGGTCGCGACACATGTTAACCTGTCCGAAACTGACAGGAAATAGGCCACCAATGCATAACCTGTATCGACGTACATGCCGAAGAAAGTCGATTGGTTGCCCGAGGGTTGGAGGACAGAGGCCATAACTCGCACCAAAGGGGCCGCACGAATCGGGTATGATTTTTTTTTAGTTCGCTTATATAAAAATATATTCAACATAAATGTTGCAGTATTATATCGCGCTTGCTCTAAAAACGAAGTGCCGCGCTTTTTGGATCAGCAGAAAATCGTCCGGACGCACATGTAATTATATGTGTGTGTTTTTCGCACGTGTGACGAATAATTTATTTCTTGATTTTATGTACGCAACTCCTTCACTTTACGTTATTCATCACATATGTTTATATACTTGAATTCTTAAAAAAATTTAAATATGTATTTCCTATATAGCATATAGAAAATTATTCGGGGGATAGGAATGGAAGGAGTTCTAGGAAATCTAAGGCGCCATCTTTCTAGAAAAGAGCCCCACTATGTGGCAACCACAAAGAGGGCCGGGTGGCTGTAACTTAGAAATGAATGTTTGAAAAAATCAAATGAAAAATCTAATCAAAGTCCCTTCATTTTCAAAACAATTAATGAAAGATTATGAGGCGTTTCTCTGGTAGCTTAAGGGGTTCCATGAAATCTTTCAAGCTGGAATTTTTGGGGCACTCATTGATCCAGAAAGCTATGGAAGGTGGCGATAAGAAAATGTCTTTGGAGGGGAAGAGAGTGGAGAGGTAACTGAAGTAGAATTCAATGATTCGATCGTTGAGGAAATGAGAGCCGCCGAGGATTTCGTGATCCGAGCGGTGGAGAACGACGTCGTTGTAGCTTAGGATTTTCTCATCCATGAATTGACTTTTGATGCTAATAAATTAAGACTGAACTAATCAAAGGAGGAACAGTTCATGGCAATCCTCATCGAAATACTTATTATTGGGCTTTTATTGCTCATTCGATTGATAGGCTAAGGCCCATAACCTGGGCTCAACATGGTTAGTTGTCCATGTAAAAAGTTTTTATATTACCAATTTTTTTTAAATGAAATTACCAATTATATATATAGTAGGCAAAATTGTGTGTTTTTTAAAACTGGCGTTAGCTATTTTTGTCTAAATTTCCCTATATTAATTTAGACAATCTGCACACAATAATCGAACATCACTTGGAAAAGAGGGGATAAATCCTCGTTCTCTACTTCAATTACCAATTAAATATATAGTAATTGTGTGTCATGTTAACATTAACATTTTTTTGTCCCAACAAGTTCATCGTGATCAAATGGTATTACTTTGAAAATATAAAAAAAATTAGTCAAATTTATTTCAATTATGAAAGCAATAATCTTTTATTCGAATACAAAAAATCCATAGGCAAAATTATTGCCAACATCTCTATATAGTCAAATATGTCTTTTTAGACAGACATTACTTGGATAAGATCATTAATAATATTGTAGTAATAAGATAGTCAACCATAATCTATTAATAAAATTTCTTTTTAAGTTTTGACTCTTATCCTTCAATTTATCCCTTTTTACCCTTTTTCTTTATTTTTTAAGTAAAAATAATCAAATATAATATTTTTATTAGGACTATTAATTTTATGAGGTATCTTTTCATAAATAAACCCTTTTATATAGTTATATTACACGTTAAATATCATTACTGACAGACAGACAAATATTTAAGTGGTTCTGATACCCAATGTAACCCTCTAATCACATTATATTTACACTCTACCACTCACACATATAACGCACACGCCAACATACAACCTTTTTACAAACACACAACCGTCCATGGAACCCGGGCTCTTTGCTATCGACTCAACTTCCAATGAGGCCGTGACACATGTTGAGGTGTCTGAAACTGACCGGAAAGAGGCCGCCGATGCGGAACCACCATCAACAAACATACGACAGAAAGCCGATTGCTTGCCCGAGGGTTGGACAACAGAGGTCGTAACTCGCACCACTGGTCTATCTCTTGGCCACAAAGATCGGGTAGGATTTTTTTATTATCTTGAGTTCACTTATACATATATATATATATATATATATATGTGTGTGTGTGTGTCTAAGTTACATGTATCTTGCAGTACTATTTTGCGCCGACTGGTGAAAAGCTTCGTTCTAAAAAGGAAGTGTTGCGGTTTTTGTATCAACAGAAAAACCGTCTACCAGCAGAGGTATTTGTGTGTGATGAATCAACTATTGTTCTTGATTTATTTTTATGGAAGTCCCTATTTTACACTAATTATCATGCATTTGTTCATATACTTGAATTCTTAAAATCTTTAATTATGTATTTCTTATATAGTATATAGAAAGTTCATCTGGGAATGGGAATCGAGGGAGGCCTAGGAAATGTACGGCGCCATCTTCTCGGAAGAGAGCCACCACTCCGTGGCAACCACCAACTGCTGGGCCAGGATTGCTCTAATTTAATATTGATATTTAACCAACATATGTACTTTATTTTGATGTTTTAGTTATATATGATGCGTGTTTTGTGTATTTTTTCCATGTTACATTAATTTTGAAATCTTTGACTTTTAACAAAGATATCCAAAATAATCTGAGTGAAAGAATGAATTATATGTTGAAATGCAAAAAGCATTATCCTAATAATATTTGTCTTCAAATATATTTATTATCATGTAAACAATTGTAACTTAGATAATAATGTTTCAAAACATTAAGGAAAAATCTAATCAAAGTCCTTTCATTTCAAAACTCAAATATCTGTCAAACTTAAAAATGTACATATACGAAATATCGGTAGGAGGCGCGTAGTTGGAAAGTAGATGGAAATACCGACTACTTCCAACTAACTATTTGTAGCGGAAATTTCCGACTACTTGCGAATATAAAATATAGTCGGTATTGCCGACAACGTACAATAGTCGAAAGGTTGTAGTGGAAAGTCTGATTACATAGCATAGTCTATTAACACATTTAAACTAATGTTTAGCTTAGGAATATTACATTAAATTTATTTGTTTAACTTTTTTTTGTTCTTACTAATTACTTAGTCATATGATTTAATATACGAACAAAATAAATCAATACATATATAATTTTCGTAGACCTCCAAATAAATATAATGCCAACACTATTGAAAACATATATAAAAATTATAATAATATGGGTATCTTTCAAAATCTAAACTAAGTTTTCTCACTTAGTTTTTTCTAGGAATCATGTCCCGACCGCTAACGCTAGAGCGGTAATATGTATTGTCGTCTAAAAGACATCAACGGGCACAATTTTTTTAATATACACAAATAGCACACTTT
Organism: Linderniella brevidens; assembly: GCA_004919715.1. Lineage (NCBI taxonomy): Eukaryota > Viridiplantae > Streptophyta > Magnoliopsida > Lamiales > Linderniaceae > Linderniella > Linderniella brevidens. The sequence continues at coordinate 13,106,777 of SWDC01000149.1, read as the reverse complement.
ATTCGCGCTATAGCTCATATACATTGGCAAGAGGGAATATATCAATTGATTTTGTCTCGAATATGCATTTCTTATTATTTTAATCGGATTACTTTACGATCCCCAAATTAAAAACCATAGTTCCGTCACTTCACATGTCTCACGTTTCTCTACCAATACGATACCCTCGAATACCACACACATTGTTGTATTACTATTATTAATGTGTCGATAGGGATTTGGTAAGGGATCACTTGTGTTTTTGTGACACTTCGTCTGATAGTGAGGTTATTATATATCCGATGAATGATTGTGGAGATGAGAAGATATCTTGGAACAAAGAGTATGTTATGATTGAAGTAACGGAGTTTGCTGATTAGCCTTTTGATCTTGTATCTGTTATTCCAACCGGACTAAGATCTTGGTGATTTTCAGCGGGTTCGATGCCGATGATGCTATTTATACCGAGACAATATTATAGACACCCGGTTTAAAAGGGTAGTGAGACATGTAATATTGTGCACTCACAACTTTTTGTATATAATCGCACGCAATAGCTCATAGACTTCCACCATTAAGAAATACACATTTCTTATTATTTTAATTAAAATAATTTTCGACCTCCGAATTAAACACTCAAAGCACATTATACAAATCAACCTTCATCTATGCTTTTGTGACGCTTCGTCTGATAGTGAGATCATTATATATCCATTATAATTATAGAGATGAGAAAAATCTTGGAACAAAAAGAATTGTTGGGAAATCCGGCATCCACAAGATTCGTGATTGAGTGTTCTTATGTGAATGTATGATTAACATACCAAGAATTACGATTTTGATAACAATCGAATCGAAAAAACCAAATAAAGAACACACACAAAAACAGGTTTTACGCTGTTCGGCTCCGATTTCGAGCATACATCCATGAACCAACAGAGCGTAGTTCCTTATTTCGTGAGAAGAATAACAAGTATCAAACTTTCTCTTCGACTTTGTACTTGACGACTAACTAAGAAACTCAGTTACAAAAAGATATGAAAAAGCTCAAAGATAGCTACCGGAACACCCGAGACTTATATATAGCAGAATATAACCAGTTAATTCTGTAACTGCCTGCATCGATCACTTGTACCATGTGTGTAATTGGTTGCACCGCGAATTACCTCTCTAACATAGAAAGCGCATATCTTTTTATAATTTCCATCCCGTTAGATCTAGATCGAATTATTCTGCTCTTTCCTTGTCTCAACTTGTCCCAACAGCTTTAACATTTGTACAAGGAGCTTCAAGCTTTACTTACGAAAGCGATGAACGTTTTCTTCAAGTGATTGCAACACTTAATCTCATTTGTCTGATCCTTAGCCCGCGAAATCTTACGGCTTATATTTAAACTGACGAATTGGCTTCGCTTCAAGACAATTTTTTTTTCTTCAGAGCAGAGCTCTTCAGGTTATTATTTCATCTGAACTTGTGTGCTTCTTTATGATCTTCTCAAGCTTCGATCATCGGTGTTTAGGCTCACTAACCCTAACACGTATGTTATGAGTGAAATATCGAAGATTGCTGATCAGCCTTCTGATCATGTATGTAAAAGATTTTGGAGATAATGAGTTGTTAATGAAGTGACGACATTGTTTCCTTAGTTATTCCAACAGGACTAAGATCATTGTGATTTTTGGCGCGTTCGATGAGGATAATGCTATTTATACCGAGGCAATATTATAGACACCCATTTAAAAAGCATTAACGAAGCATAATTTTTTAATATGCAATATTGCGTACTCACAACGATTTTATATGCAATGTCGCGCTATAGCTCATAGACGTTTGCCATCCAGAAGTGCACAATTCTTATTATTATAATTTAATATTTTTCGACCTCCACATTAAAACTTCTAATCACATCATACATACCTTTTTAATAAACGACACAACACAACCATCCATGGCAATTGAACCTTTAGTTGTCGATCCAACTTTCAGTGAGATCGTGACACCTGTCACCTATCCGAAACTGACCGGAAAAGAGGCCACCGATGCGGAATCCGTATCGACATACATTCAAAGAAACTCGATTGGTTACCCGAGGGTTGGAGGACAGAGGTCGTAACTCGCACCAATGGTCTATCTATTTGCCGCACGGATCGGGTAGGATTTTTTTTATTATGTTTGTTCGCTTATATAAAACTCTATAACATAAATGTTGCAGTATTAGCCCACGGGTTACAAGCTTCGATCTAAAAACGAAGTGATGCGCTTTTTGGATCAATAGAAAAATCGTCCAGCAGCATAATGTATGTTTTTGTGGGGGTCCATATGGAAATGAATACATTTAATGTTGTGCGGTTAAAGGATGGGGGGGGGTGTAGTCCAGTGGTTGGGTAGTCAGTTGTTTGTTTAATAGGTCATGAGTTCAAATCCTGATTAAAACACATTTTTTTTAGTACATGTCTCGTGACTCATGGGACCCCTATATAGGAGCTCCTATAGGGGTCTCCTGACTCAAGGGACCCAATAGGAGCCCCTGTAGGTAGTCAGTTGTCTGTTTAATAGGTCATGGATTCAAATCCTGATTAAAACACATTTTTTTTAGTACATGTCTCGTGACTCAGGGGACCCCTATATAGGAGCCCCTGTAGGGGTCTCCTGACTCAAGGGACCCAATAGGAGCCCCTGTAGGGGTCTCCTGACTCAAGGGACCCCCCAAATGATGAGTACGGGTCCCCTGAGTCACGGGACCCCTATAGTAGGGGTCCCCTGACTCAGGAGACCCAAATATCCAACGAATCTATCTTGGAAAATGACGAAAATACTCTTAAAATTGGAGTCTTTTGACTTAAAAAAATGGTCAAGAAGTCTATTTTTTTAAATTGTATGGGTCAAAGTCTATTTATAAAAGAACCTGTTTTTGTGCGTGTGATGAATTAATTATTGTTCTTAATTTTCTTAGGCAACTCCGGCACTATACGTTAGTTAGTCCGTGGCAACCACCAAGTGGGTCGGGGTGACTGTAACTTGGAAATATATGTTTGACATATTAACTGAAAAATCTAATCAAAGTCCTTTCATTTTCAAAATTTAAATATCTATTAAAGTTAAAAATGTAAATACACAAAATATTTGTAGGATGTCCATAGTCGGAAAGTAGTTGAAATCGCCGACTACACCCGTCTACTGGTTTGTAGCCGGGAATTTCTGACTATTTGCAACTATAAAATGTAGTAAGTATTGCCGACAACGTACAATAGTCGAAAGGTTGTAGTCGGAATGTCCATTTACATAGCAGAGACTGTTAACCCATTTAAACTGTAGCTCAAGACAATTACATAAACTTATTTGTTTAACAATTTTTTTTGTTTTATTTAATCATATGATTTAATAATAATAATGAATAAATCAATACATATATAATTTCTGTAGACCTCCAAATAAACATCCAAACAATGTAGCAAATATAATAAAATGCCAAAATTATTGAAAATATTTCTAAATCATAATAATTTGAGTATCTTGCAAAATTTAAACTTCACTGAAATTTTTTCTTGGACCGGGCTCATGTCCCGACGGCTAGCGCTGGAGTGGTAATATACTCAAATAGCGCACTTTTTGTTAATATACTCAAATAGCGCATGTTATTTGCGCTATAGCTCATATAAATCGACAAAAGGGAATGTTTTGATGATTTTTTCGTGAATAGGCATTTCTTGTTATTTTGATTGAAATATTTTTGGCTACCCAAATTAAAAATCATAGTTTCGTCGTGACTTCACATGTCACACGTTTCTCTACCTATATGATACCCCTTGAATACCACACACATGCATCCCTTATATATATATATATATATATATATATATATATATATATATAGTAAACATAGTGTTTATTGATTATCAGCAATCAACAAGTTGGCCAATTCCTGCGTAATTGGGGAAACAATCCTCCCCATCATACATGATTTAATTTTGGGTCATTATGTTTACAAAGTTATTTACCAAATGAGTGATCCGAAATTGAAAATTTGTATACTTAGTGACCCAAAATCGAAACATATATACTTAGTGACCTAAAATTGAAAACATGACCCAAAATTATTTTGACATATAAAATTAGTGACCTGCTTTTGCAATTATCAAACATAGTGACCCAAAAACGAAAACATGTATACTTAGTGACCTAATTTTATAATTTCCCATCAATAACTAATACAACTTCGAACAAATTAACTATTTAAATAATATGTAAAAAAATCAGTTAGATTAATTCTCTTACTCACCGACCGATCATTTAGTAATTGTGTTTCGAAATTATACAAATGTGAATAAATTTGATCAAAAGCAATAATGGTCGCTATGTGAAAATAGGGCAGCAAAACCCGAGCTTTTCCAGCCTGTCTGACGATGGGCACGCGTAGATGGTCGTTATAATAATATCAATTAGTATCATATAAAAATTTACTATCTTACAATTTTAGCGGATTATTAAGTTAATACGTTATCGCCGAATCGAACAAGTAAAAAAAATATCTTAAATAGTTTATTAAACAAATAGAGTATTAACTTATTAAGGAGAAGTTTCTACCGTAAAGATATAGAAGGAAAATTGTGTGTCATAATTAACTTTTCTTTTTCCGTAACAAGTTTATAGATATTCAGTATGGTAGTTAATTTAAGAATTCAATATTTTCTCCAACATGGGAGCATTTTCTTCTCTCGTATGAATGTAATACAAATTAGGATTTTCTTCTTTCTTTCGATTTATGTTGAAATACTCATCATCACAATACGTGTTTGGTCGCCAGCAATCTCAACTCATAGTTCTGAATCAGGATGGACCTTGTTACTCTACATATTCAACGGGTGATGAAACTTCAGAGTGAGAACTACGACGACATTGGTGTAGCATTCAATATTTAGTGCTTTTCAAATTAAGTTGCCCGCTATTTAGCCGAGACGCTATGATTTAATGGGGTGTTCTCCACCTACGCGAGCTTTAGCTTTTGTATTCGGACCTGAGTTAAATCTAAAAAACGGTCTTTTCTTAAAAAAATGGTAATTAATTTGGATATAAATGAGAATTTTTAGTCAACATATTTCAATTTGAAAGTATTTTTTTTCAAAAAATAATCCACAAGCTAAGTGATTACTAAGATCTCCACATAGTCAAAGGCTCTTTATATAGATATTACTTGAATAAGATGTAATTATATTGTGATAATAGGATGTTCAACCATACCTATTAATAAAAGTTCCTTTTCAGTTTTACCAATCCTTTGACTTTTATCCTTCAATTACTCTCTTTATTTATTTACAAAAAGAAATAATTAAACATAAATGTATATGATTAACACACACATATATAATACATATAGGAACTAATTGTTTAGGTGTCTTTTCATCAATAAATTACTTTTTTCTCTTGTATTACAAATCACATATCATTAATGATCGACACACGGTAAAAATCTAAACTGGTTTTGATACTCACGGTAATCCTCCTACTATCACATTATATATTACACCCTCACACCATACAACTCACACACCACACACACATACAAACATATACTTACACCCTAAAAACTAAATCACCCAACACGCTAATGGCTTCTAATGAACAACCATCCATGGTTCCTGAACCTATTGCCGTCGAACCAACGTCCAATGAGGTCATGACACATGTTCACCCGTCCGAAAATGACATGAAGGAGGCCACCGATGCGGAGCCCGCATCGACGAAGAAACTCGACTGGCTACCGGAAGGTTGGAGGACGGAGATCGTACCTCGCTCCAGTGGTGGCCGCACAGATCGGGTAGGATTTTTTTTATTTTTTTAATTTCGCTTATGTAAAAATATATCTGACATATCTATGTTGCAGTATTACATCGGGCCCACGGGTAACAAACTTCGCTCTAAAAATGAAGTGCTGCGATTTTTGGATGAACAGAAAAATCGTCCGGCAGCAGAGGTATATAATGTGTGTGTTTCCGTGTGATGGATCGATTATTGTTCTTGATTTTATTTTTTTTATGTAACTCTACATGCATTTGTTCATATACTTAATATTTTATTATGTCTTTCTTATGCAGCTCGTAGAAAGTTCTTCCGGGAATGAGAAAAGAGGGAGGCCTAGGAAATCTAAGGCGCCATCTTTTCGGAAGAGAGCCACCACTCCTTGGCAGCCACCGAGTGGGCCGGGGTGGCTCTAATTTAACATATTGATATATGATATGTAACCAAGTTGTGCTTGTTACATATATTATGTACTTTCAGTTTGTTCTGAATAATAATCTATTATATATGATCCTTTGTGTAATTTTTCATGTTACATTAATTCTGAAGTCAAATATTTATAACAACCCAAAATAATTTGACTGAAAGAATGAATCCATAAAGATAATGTTGATATTCAAAAGCATTATCCTAATAATAGTTTTCGTCAAATTTATTTTTTGTCTTCAAATGACTGTGACTTAGAAATGACTGTAGTTTGAAAACATTAAGTGAAAAATTTAATCAAAGTCCCTTCATTTTCAAAACTCAAATATCTTTTAAATTTTAAAATGTGTATACACAAAATATCGGTAGGAGGCACATAGTCGAAATGTAGCCGGAAAGCGCCACATACATCCGAGTAACTGTTTGTAGCGGAAATTTCCGACATTTTTTTACTACAAAATGTAGTCGGTATGGCCAACAACGTACAATAATCGAAAGGTTGTAGTCGGAACGTTAGATTGCATAGCATAGTCTGTGAAGCCATTTAAACTAATGTTTAGCTTAAGACTTTTACATTAAATTTATTTGCTTAACTTTTTTGTTATTTTTGTTTTTTTCTAAATCATATGATTTAATAAGAAGAACAAAATAAATCAATACATATATAATTTTCGTAGATATAATAATTATAATAATTTGGGTATCTTGCAAAATCTTCAGTGATTTTGGTATCACAATATATATAAATATAATAAAATCAATACATTATATGTATCTTAATTATATGAATTTGGGTATCTTGCAAAATCTTCACTAAGTTTTTCTCACTAAAACTTTTTCTTGGCTCGGACTCATGCCCCGACAGTTGTCACTAGAATGATAATTGTATTGTCGGCTAAAAAACATTAATGGGCGTAATTTTTTGAATATACGCAAATAGCGCACGTTATTCGCATTATAGGTCATGTACATTGGCAAAAGACAATAGTTTGATGTCTTGAATAGGCATTTCTGATTATTTAATCGAGATATTTTTCGAACCCCAAATTAAATATAATAGTTCAGTCAGTCACACAGTTTCTCTAGCTATATTATAAACCTCGAATGCCACACGTGCATTCCTTGGTTACTCCAAGAAAAGAAAACGTCAAAGGCGATATTCAGTGACGGAAATCTCGAAATAGTTGATCTTTATAGATAGTATATAAACCAAGTGTTTTTCAGAGTATCATAATGTTTGTATGAATTACAGAAACTATTTTGAAGAAATGCTTAGTCATAGATTGTGTTATAAATTATTTCACTTTGACTGCCTTACTAGATTTTGTCAATCCAAAAAGTTAATTAACATAATAACTTTCATAAATATATTCACAATATTTGAGCAAGGTCAATGGTGAGTCTTAGTTTGTAATATTGCACTAACTTAAAGATTTGCCTGGTGTCTGTTATATATATACATATGGTCGATGAAGGCTCAACACACAAAAACATCTCTCATTTGCAAAAGATAAACAAACGAAGGTGGTACAATTTGGCCGAAATGCACCTTTTTATACATTTTTCAAATATACTATCACAATATTATATTTCGGTTAATTTATGCTATGTTCGGTTTTACTTTACAGATGGATCCCCCATATGCTGAAGAATTCGACCACGTTTATAGCTGCAAGAGGGTCAATGGGGCTCTTTTCCCACAACCTATCAAAACTATAAACCCTAATCAATTTCCAAATCCTCAGCCGCAACCACCTTTTCAGGTACTTATAAATTTATTTACAACTGAAGACCTAAAAAATATATATATAATGCACAAAAATCAAGCGGCTCGCATTCATCCACATATAGAGCATCAATTAAAATATTTTCTACTCCTTATGTTGAAGCCTATATAGCTCAACGATATATGTCCTTTATCAATTTACTAGAAAAGAACAACTTTTTATATTATAGGATGAACCTTTATTTCGTGAAATATCAAGGAGAAAGAAGAATTTATCAGCATCTACAGTTATAGATGAGAAGGAAATCGCACTAAACCTCTTTCAGTGTGCAGAAACGCATGAGTACGTTTTAGACATTCAAGAGGTACTCGTAAACGTTCCTATATGTAATACGATTCATCATCTTTAACGATAAAAAAATTGTTGGTTTGCTTCTTAATACTTTTCAATGATTATTATAGGTTGGAACAAGAGATTGTATGTTCTTCAACCTTCTCAGACTTCTTCTGATGGGGGACGAGTGAAAGCTAGAGAGACTGAAGATAATGATAAGTGGATATTAATTCCTGTAACGGAGGAAATATTTCCCGAAAATATCGGTAAAACTAGTCTAACCCTAGCTCAAAGATTGGAAGGAAAATGGAGGTTAGAGACTAGGCAGAGAAATACATGTGGAAAGCAGGAGCCAGTAAGTATAGTGATTTTCTGAATGAATACATACTTTTATTGTGCCTAACTTGCTATTTAATTTTTATTTCTTGTTTCAGTTTTATTACCATGAAAAGGTTAAGAGGGTAATGCGGTCTATGTGCGAAGTTGCAACATTCATTTCCTGTAACTCAATTTATTAAATCCAGGTGAGTCATATAATTATATCTCCCAAATCTCATGCTAATATTTCAATTTACGACATTTAATTTCACCAAATTCGTAAATGCAGGTTCAATAACGAACGGCGCAGGGATTTTATCCTACATATAAGCAGAATAAATTATCGTTGTCGTCATGTAGTTTCTCTTATAGACTGATTATGTGTACGGCGAATATATATCAACAAAATTATAGACGCCGAAGAAAATTGTTATATTGTTTTCTGTTGGACACAAATACATGTTCGTCAGAATTTGAGTATGCGACACAATTAAATAAATAACACATCTTCAAACAATATATAGTTAAACGAATAGATATTTTTGGCGCGCTAAAATAATTTATATGCAAACATGCGAATCCAACCCTTTTTTTCGTGCGAGTTGAGACATTATTACTGTGTACGGCGAATATATATCAACAAAATTATATTTTTACGCCAAAGAGAATTATTATATTGTTTTCTGTTCAACACAAACACATGTCCTTCATAATTTGAGTATACGACACAATTAAATATATAACACATTTTCAAACAATATATAGTTATTAGTATGGCGCAACAAGAAAACGAATAGATATTTTTGGCGCGCTAAAATAATTTATATGCAAACATGCGAATCCAACCCTTTTTTTCGTGCGAGTTGAGACATTATTACTGTGTACGGCGAATATATATCAACAAAATTATATTTTTACGCCAAAGAGAATTATTATATTGTTTTCTGTTCAACACAAACACATGTCCTTCATAATTTGAGTATACGACACAATTAAATATATAACACATTTTCAAACAATATATAGTTATTAGTATGGCGCAACAAGAAAACGAATAGATATTTTTGGCGCGCTAAAATAATTTATATGCAATCATTCGAATCCAACCCTTTTTTCGTGCAAGTTGGGACATTATTGCTGTGTACGGCGAATATATATCAACAAAATTATATTTTTACGCCAAAGAGAATTATTATATTGTTTTCTGTTCGACACAAACACATGTCCTTCAGAATTTGAGTATGCGACACAATTAAATAAATAACACATCTTCAAACAATATATAGTTATTAGTATGGCGCAACAAGAAAACGAATTGATATTTTTGGCGCGCAAAAATAATTTATATGCAATCATTTGAATCCAAACCCTTTTTCGTGCGAGTTGGGACATTATTGTTGTGCACGTTGATGGAATGGTTAAGGAGATTGGCATTATTACGCCCGCCAACAGGGAAGAGGCTGAGGTCGCAGAACGAGGTACCGCGGCGCATGGTTTTTTAATATAGCCAAATAAAGCATGCTTCTCGCGCAATAATTCGTCATGAAGTGAGCATTTCTTACTATCTAAAATTATATATTATTCGACCCCTATTTAAAAATTCTGGTTCTGTCACAATTGTATGCTTTTGTTCATCAAATGTTATTCTGACACATTTAGCATATCAAATGCTATTTTTTGGCGCATTTTTGGCGCTTATAGACATGTCATCAATTTATTAAAATTCGGCCCTTGCTCGCGCATTATACGCACGTATAAGCGATGGCTCTTGGCATATAGATCAAATTGGTAATGAAATAACAGTATTTGCACAAGCGCATTAGCGCGTCGTTATATAAGTTTTAAGGAATCGTATGTGCTTTTGTGATAATTCATCTGATTGTGAGATCCTTATATATATATATATATATATATATTATATATGTGAAAAATACATAAGAAACAAAACACACATACAATATACTAAAACTTAAATCTTTTTAGACCAATTAAACCAAACCAAGCGAATACAGGAATATTTTACACAATAAAATTCTCAAAAGATAAATCAAATCGGTAACACCCAAACGCCCAGGCCCAAATACGCCTCCTTTGGCAAACACGGGCAACGCTAAGAGCCGATAAGCTGAATTAATCTTTATTAAATTTTATCATAACCACTATTCAAAAATTGATTCTTTCGATCATGTTTTTAATTTTTTAGTATGTATGTATATATATATATATAACAAATCAATGGTTTTAGATATTAAGTGGTCATAATCTAATTTAACAATCAATTTAGCCTTCCATTAAGGCTATAATGAAAATAGAGATATAAAATTAACAAAATAAAAATCTTACTTGGAGAAATTTTTAAAGAACGCTTCAGGAGCTTCCCTTTTATCAGTCATACAAATATTTTACCGTACAAATGAGAGACAAGAGGGGGGAGAGAGAGAGAGAGAGTACAATCCCCAAACTAAACACACCTACTACGTAGAAAACACGACAATACTTATAGATGGAAAAGTAGAATAAAGTACAACAATTATGAAATCAAAGAATTTCTTTGTCACTTCTCCTTTTTGCTTTATTAGTTGGGTCCCTCTTTATCAAAGTCTTGCCGGTCATCATTCATTCCTTTGTTAAAGTTTCATAGTGTTCTCCACTATTTTTTCTTGGATTTTCCTTTCATCTTTTCTTAAAACGTCATTTCTGATATTATCAAGGCATCTTCAATTAAGATTTTCGAGTAAATGATCAAGGAAATGAGAAGAAATCGTAGATCAAAGAGTAAAATTTCCAAGTTTGCTGATATCTTTGTTGTAAAAGTTTTTGGAGATGGTGATCAAGCCCACATATAAGGAGCTCTGTTGGGCCTGGACTGGGCCTTTATATTGGATCAATAAGGCCCAGTGAGTAATTTGATATTAATATCCGCACTCGTTTGAAATATATCTCAAATCAAAATTTTAGGGGAAAAAAAAAACCGGATGTCGTCGGTGGGCGATCGAAGAACCGCAGCCGGAGGCGGCGACAGCGACCTAGCCTTCGAGCTCCAGCTCGAAGAAGCGCTCAAGGCCTCTCTGCTCGTACAATCCAAAGAAACTCTTGAAATCGATCAGGAGATGACCGATTACGAGATCGCGATGACGGAGACCGAAAGGGTGAAAGAAGATCTCAACCGTCGAATCCACGATCAGCGCTTGGCGTTGGAGATCGCCAGAATCCCCGAGGACGAATGGATCGACTCGGGGGATTGGTTCCAGCGCCCCTACGGCGAGGGCTGTTCGAGGTCGGCGACGGGTCAGGCAAACGATGAGGTTTTTAGAGTTTACTTCAAAGGCTGCGTTGCTGAAGACGGGAATTCTGAAATTGGAATCGGCGTTGCTATATGCGATTCTTTGGACCGCTTGCTGTTCGAATTGAAGAAGCCTTTCGTCAGTGAAGGAGATAGAAGCAAGCAAGGTGCAGAGATTAGGGCACTGATCCATGGCTTGAGATCCGCGTTGGAGCTCGGGTTGAAGAGAGTTTCTTTTTACTGCGATTCAAATACCATTTTTTTCTACGTGAGTTGAGCTCTCGAGTCTTGATGATAAATTCTTCTGATTTTTCGAGAAACATTTTACAGCTTTTAACGCATTTTGAACTGTGCAGGTTACTCACCAGTGGTCTCCGAGGCAGAGAAAGATATTAGAACTGCTCGAAGTAGCCTCGGGCCTTCAGCAGAAATTCGTCTACTGCCAACCGTTTCTCATCGCTAGAAACAATGTTAAGTATGCGTTCCAGCTAGCAAGAGACGCGCTAGATATTCACAAGAATGCGAGGAGTTCACTGGAATCTAATAGCTTAGAGACATGCGCAATTTGTTTGGAAGACAGAAACATAGATAAGCTGTTTTCTATTATTGGCTGCGGGCACCGTTATTGCTTCTCTTGCATGAGACAACACGTGGAAGTGAAGCTACTACATGGGATGTTGCCCAATTGTCCACACGAGAAGTGTAAGACCCAGCTCGAAATCGACAGCAGCAGCGATTTTCTTACCCCGAAACTGACTGAAATAATGAGGCAACGGATGAAGGAATCTTCTATTCCTCCGACGGAGAAAGTCTACTGCCCGTACCCGAAATGCTCTGCTTTGATGTCAAAGGGTGAGGTGCTTGAATTTTCGAGAGGTATTTTCATATCTGAGGAATTTGGAGCCAGTAAGTGTGTCAAGTGTAGTGCCCTGCCCTCTTCTGCACTAACTGCAAAGTCCCGTGGCACCGTGGCTTCACGTGCACCGAATACAAGGCCAGAAATCCCCACGCGCAGCCCGAGGAGGCGAAGCTGAAGAGCTTGGCTGCGACGAATATGTGGCGTCAGTGCGTGAAATGCAGCCATATGATCGAGCTTGCTGCGGGCTGCTACCACATGACTTGCAGGTACTTTCATTACTGAGTCACTGTATGTTATGTATCTGTTGAAAAATATAAATTCTAATTCGAATTGAGGTGTTGGCTTTGTTGCACTGGATTTTGTGGGTAATCCCTGATCTCGTTTTTCGGATTCTTCCCAGTTCAAATTTTACTTTATTTTGTGGAATGTTCCATATCAAAGAAGATGAACGACGATATAATGGTATCATACGAAATAAAAATATAGATCCCAAACTCTAGTAGTGAAGATTATTTTCTGGGTACTAATTTATTTTGTTTTATTGCTATACATTCCCGATAAGCATGATAGATCTTAATATATATGATTGCAGATGTAGTTATGAATTCTGCTATACGTGTGGGGCTGAGTGGAGGAAGGGGAAGGCAACATGTTCGTGCCCTCTGTGGAATGAGGACAACCTCATAGATAGTGAAACTGATGATGGCGATGATGAAGATCCAATCTCTGATTATGATGACGAGTGGTTATGAATTCTGCTATACGTGTGGGGCTGAGTGGAGGAGGGGTAACCATAAGCTTGATGAGGTTCCTTTCTAAAACCAATTAGTGTTGGGAAGAGTGACACATCTAGCTTATATACCGGTTAAATTATCTTGCCGTAATCAATGTGGGACATTTTTCCGTCACATGTGATATTCTTCGCACAATCGATTGACCTGGCAATTTCTTGCGACATGAGATTTTCTGCAATCTACGATAATCATGAAAAAAATTCGTTTTTGAGAAGAAAAATGGCCGCAGCTGAGGTAAAAATCCATTTTAAAAAATAAATCAAAGGAAACAGTTGATAACGTTGTGAGTGGCATTTGCCGGGCAACTCTCTACTCATACATTAAACTACAGATACATTTATCTGGTACGAATTTAAATATATAATGGGTAACCATTTCTGTAATCGCATCATTTTTTTTTTATTGTTCTTTAAGCGGTTTGTAGAAATTAGTAGGGAGCGTTTGGTTTGTAAAAAATTAGTAGAAAAATGAAAATAAAATGAAATAGAAAAATTAGTTTTTATGTTTAGTTGATTTGAAAAATAGATAAGAAAAAGAGAACAAAATAAAATATAATTAAATTCATACTTAAAATTAAAGAAAACCCATTTCATCATCAAATAATGTGAAAAATGAAGAAAAACTTATGAAAATCATATCCTAATTTTTCTTTACACGCTAATCTTTTCAACACAAACACAAGACTAAAACTTTTAGCCTGTGGATGAAAAGAAACGTGGCTGTGAATTTCGCTATAGCCTGTGGATGAAAAGAAACTTGTTCATTTCCCGAGGGATGAGAACGGCAGATAAAAAGGAACTGGAAGAGGAACAAGATAAAGCTCAAATCATTGAAAAGTTAGCTCTCTTCACTTTATCTTCATATCCGAATGTACAGTAAATTTTCTGGGATGGGTTTTCCTAATTTTGGTTCACATCCACACGCCTTGCTTCGTAAAGATGAAATTTTGCAGTTTTGGACACCTTGTGATTATCATCAGAATCTAATAATTAAGCATAAAAGAAATTTAAACAATAACAGACCGCAATATTCAAACTCCACCAATAATAGATCATAAAAACAGACATCAAGGGTTCAACACAAAATCCAAGACAACGAAAACCAAAATCAAAACTCAGTTCAACACCAAAAGCTGTAATAAATCACGCCACCGCCTGTCAAGCACCCAATTCTGGCAACGGACACCCAACAACCACGGCAGCAAACAACCGACGAAATAACTCAAAGCAGAAGCAGAAATAAAACACACACGACACAAATATATAGAAACAATACCTCCAAACGAATCCCACAGCATTCATTTGGCACCTTTCTTCACTGCAGCTTTGGTCACCTTAGCACCGCTCGGGTCCTTCTTCTCCACGCTCTTGATGACACCCACAGCAACCGTCTGCCTCATGTCACGCACCGCGAACCGGCCCAACGGAGGGTACTCGGAGAACGTCTCCACCACCATGGGCTTGGTGGGAATCATCTTCACCATGCCCGCGTCCCCGTTCTTCAGGAACTTTGGCTCCTTCTCGAGCTCCTTCCCCGATCGGCGGTCAATCTTGGTCAACAGCTCGGCGAACTTCACCGCGATGTGGGAGGTGTGGCAGTCGAGCACGGGCGCATACCCGTTCCCGATCTGGCCCGGGTGGTTCATGATGATCACCTGAGACACATGAATCAAAACTCTTTGGTTCGTTTCAAGAATCGATTCGAAATTTCAAAGTATTTGAATATCGAATCCAAATAAAAAATAGTTTTTTGATTCGAATTATATTCAAAATTTACTTAACTATAATATATTATAATTCATTATATTATATTTTAAATAAATCAACTTTTCTTTAAATATAATATATTACAATATAGTATATGTTTAAAAATAATTCAATATTAAATATAATATATTATAAAGCAATATATATCTAAATATTGTTTTACTAATATATTTTATGGGGAAATAAAAGATTAAAAATATACGAATCGAATAGTTTTAGGTATCGAATTCAAATCGATTTTTGGATTCGCATAGAAATCGAATACAAATTCGAATAGAAATAGAATACGAATCGATTTCAGCGATTCGACTAGAAACCAAAAACGAGCAGAATATGGTACTGTTCAGTTCGATTCGATTTGTTTGACCTTACCTGAGAGGTGAAGTTGGCCGCCTCCTTTGTCGGGTCGTCCTTGGAGTTGGAGGCCACGTAACCCCGCTTGAGGTCCTTAACTGCCACGTTCTTCACGTTGAAGCCCACGTTGTCCCCCGGTAGGGCCTCTTGGAGGGCCTCGTGGTGCATCTCCACCGACTTGACCTCGGTGGTCAGGCCCGACGGGCCGAAGGTGACCACCATGCCAGGCTTGAGGACGCCCGTCTCGACCCGGCCCACAGGGACAGTGCCGATGCCGCCGATCTTGTAGACGTCCTGGAGGGGGAGGCGAAGGGGCTTGTCCGTGGGCCGCTTCGGCTCCTGGATCTGGTCCAGGGCCTCGAGGAGGGTGGGGCCCTTGTACCAGTCGAGGTTCGTGGACCGCTCGATCATGTTGTCCCCCTC
Source organism: Linderniella brevidens (assembly GCA_004919715.1). Lineage (NCBI taxonomy): Eukaryota > Viridiplantae > Streptophyta > Magnoliopsida > Lamiales > Linderniaceae > Linderniella > Linderniella brevidens. The sequence continues at coordinate 13,090,719 of SWDC01000149.1, read as the reverse complement.
GAACCCGGAGATGGGCACGAACGGGATTTTGTCGGGGTTGTAACCGACCTTCTTCAGGTAGGAGGATACTTCCTTCACGATTTCGTCGTACCGAGCCTTGGAGTACTTTGGTGTGGTGGCATCCATCTGATAACAACCCACCAGAAAACCTCAGACGTCAACATCATTCACGCAATCGAAACCCAAAAACATAATGAATTACAAACAAAATTAGTGTTACTTCAAAAAACATCTTCCTTTTTCACCACAAAAGTTTTCTAAAGTTACATTTTTTACCATCATCATTTCAGATTAGCAGAATAATTATTAGTAATTATATTTGTAATCCCCATGCTCTAAACAATTTTGTATTAACTCTCCATCAATAGTTTCCTTCATCAAAACAGAGAAATTAGCTTCCCAATTTGCATTTGAAACAGCTTTAGAATATAATTATTAATGATTATTTTTCTAATTAGAGATAATCAGTGAAAATTACAATTATAAAAAAGTTATATGGTGAAAAGTGAAAATAAAGATATTTAAGATCAGAAACTTGATTAATTTAGTACCCCTGGGCAGAGAGTTAACTAGTTTTGCAACGTATTTTTCAAAATAACACTAATTTTTTCATTCGATCCACAAATATGTTACCTTGTTGCAGCAGCAAATCATCTGCTTGACACCGAGAGTAAAAGCCAAAAGAGCGTGCTCACGGGTCTGCCCGTCCTTTGAAATGCCAGCTTCGAAGCCACCGGTGGTGGAATCGATGATGAGGACGGCACAATCGGCCTGAGAGGTTCCGGTGATCATGTTCTTGATGAAGTCTCGGTGCCCGGGGGCGTCGATGACGGTGCAGTAGTACTTTGTGGTCTCGAACTTCCACAACGCGATGTCGATGGTGATGCCCCGCTCGCGCTCGGCCTTGAGCTTGTCGAGGACCCACGCGTACTTGAACGACCTCTTGTTCATCTCCGCAGCTTCCTTCTCAAACCTCTCGATGACTCGCTTGTCAATGCCGCCGAGCTTATAGATCAGGTGGCCGGTGGTGGTGGACTTGCCGGAGTCCACATGGCCGATGACGACGATGTTGATGTGAGTCTTTTCTTTTCCCATTTTGTAATAGTCTGAAACAGCAACAGCATGTGGATTAAGAACAAATCTCAGCAGATGAAACAAAATCAACAGCCACCTAAATTAAAGAGATGCAATTTCAACCGATCGAGAGTAGGAGGCTTCAATCTAGGTTAGGTATGCATATCAACGGATCAATTAGATGAAAATTCGTAGGCGGATGCACCGAAGTTACAGACGAATGGACAATTACAGAAGGAAACGGTCTCAGAAGTCCATATCATCAACGTAAGAAATGTAACAAATCAAATAACTCAATTTCACACACGCAAGATCCACAGCAAAACGAAAATTGAATAATTAAGCACAAAATTTCTGAAAGAGAGCGTACCTCAGAAACCCTAGCCGCAGATGCTGAGATGTAAATGTAAGGATGGGGTTATGGGAGAGAGGGGCTAATTTATAGTTGACACGCTTTGCTAGGGCTTTAGTTAGAGCCGATGATAATTTACCGAATTGCCCTCGAATATTTTCCTTGGGTATCACGAAAATTAAGAAAACACAAATTTTACTAATTAATACGGAAGTCGCTATTAGCACACTTCACGGTCGTCGATGAAACTTGTTCGTAAAGTCTCTCTACGCTCTCTATAATCTCTCCAAAATCAATTCGCAGCGGCTATCGTCGCATTCACGCTATCCTTCAATCCGTGCTGCTCTAACGTTCGTAATTATAACTTCCCTGATTTCGCAAGCTTGCGACTTTAAGTTTTTTGCTTTTGGATCGTCGTGCTTGTTTTTTTCCCTTACTCGTTGCATCGATGATTTAGCAGCCGTATGCGTAAATGTCTAACAACGGCGGTTTCCATAGCTATTTGATCGATCTTCTATGGTTTATAGGCTCCAGAAGAGTACCATTGAATGAATGCTTAGCTCTGTGTTGGTGATTGATCATCTATGGTTACAGACTGCAAAAGAGTACCTTGTTATGCTTATCTTTGCCTGGGCCTTTAATTGAAGCAATCTCTGTGAAGTCTCCTGTGGTTTTTTTTTTCTTGCTTTTTTTTGTGACATATGATATTCTTATGTGTAGATCCAATAATGGAAACAGATAAAACCCCGGCCCATAAGCCACCATCCTCTGCTCCTCCTCCATCGTGCCGCAAGAAGAAGGACGAGAGTGCGAGTTTCTTGGAAGATGTGAGGGATCACATCGATGAGTTCATCAATGCTTCCATGGACGAACACAAGACTTGCTTTCAGAAGACGATCAATAAGGTTCGATATTTTATCATTCTCTGTTTATTCAACATTTGTGTATGCCTATGCACATCTCATTGCTCATAGCTGCTGCTACATATGCTTCTTCCTCCACAGATGTTTAGCATGTCGAAAGTTGTTGCGGAGAGGAGTTCTGAGAATAATAGTAAGGAAGTTGAAAGTGCTCTGCCTCTGCAGACAACCGTGGCTAAGTAAGGCATCTACTGAGAATAATAATTGTTGCAGTTTTTTTCCCCTTACATGTTTCTTGACAAGAAGTATTACAAGTTCATCATCAAAACCTTGTCTGAATTGGCGTTCCTTATTTGATTACTTTTTTTGTACTGGAATATTCGAGGGTTTCTGTTTAGCATCGACTTGGACAAAATACTCTATAAATAGAAATGTTTTACAGTATTCATCTGCTAAATAAAATTAGCATCTCTACATTAGCAGGAAATTGGGGGCATGGTTTTAAACACCGGACCGGATAACCGCGGACCGGTCAAGAATCCAGTTCGGTTCCGCTTCGATCTAAGTTAAATTTAAAAAAAAAAATTAAATAATAACTAATGAATAAATTTTGCGCGTGAACTGAATATGAAAGAGCCTTGTGGTGTACTGAAGAGTTTATGGAATTCTAAACACCTAACCTTGGTTCAAATCAGGTAAATGTTAAAAATTTTGGGCTTTGAGCCCAATAAAGTTTTTAATTGAAAAAAGAAAAACACTTTTAGGCTAATATTGAAGCCTAATATCGTTTTTTTATTGAGAAAATGACTCTTGGGCTAATATTGTTCAGCCCAAGTTCAATTTTTTTTTAATTTTCTACTACAATCTACCCCAATATTATTTTATTTTAAAAACTAATAAATTTGTATTATTTGTTAAGGAAAGGTTTGATTCCGGGTTGACTCCGATTTTATCCTGATTAAACCATTGAATTTTCTGTTCCATTTCAAAAATAAAACCATGATTGGGGGTGACAATGAGCAGATTTGTTGGACATGTGAACTGCATTTTAAATAGCAGTTATGTTAATCCACTACTTGGGGATAGAAAATCATCCTATTGGGAGATTACTACGGGGATGGATCGAATAACCGACTAAACACAATGACTTTCACAATAAGAAAAATAACTTTGGGATCATCATTAACACTCCATTCCCATTTTGACTGAGGATTTTTCGATAATTTTGGGTCCCAACGGAAATGGTTCACCACGGAAACTTTGACATCCTACCTCCGTTAAACCCGTCATTCATGAAGTCGATTGAGCATGTTAATGAGTTTTTCTTTAATTTATATTTAATTTTTGACAATTCCTAAAACAAATATACAACAAATAAAAGTTGGACTAATTAAAATTGAAATAATAGATTGAGCAAAAGATTAAAATTGTAATGTCTTTTTCCTTTGGTTAACTAGTGAAATGTGAATTAATATGAGAAAGACCCGATTTCTAGTTATTTTCAAAATATGTTTATCTATTAGATGATAAACTAATTATAGGAAGTCGAAATTGATCATAGGGAGAGGTGAAAGTTTGGGCAGGCTAACCCGCCCGCCCCGAAAATAGTAGGCCGCCTGAGAAAATATGGGCGAGGCCTGGCAAGGGTTTGATTCTTACGGGTCGGAAAATTTAGGCCCTACCCATTGTTCTATGGATTGGGCCAGCCCACCCCTAGCCCGTCGGGTCTGATTTTTTTAAATTTATAGATTTATTTTTTAAAAATATTTTAATTATTCGTTATAAATTATAATTCTCTCCTAATATTATATAAAATATTATAAATACATAATGTTAACAAAAATATATCCATAGACCTGTAAACCACATTTTTTTCCTGTATAAAAATTGAATTTTATAAAATATTATACATAAAAAAATAAAAAAATATAAACAAAAACCGGGCCTAATTGGCCCGCGGCCCACTGGGCTTTCTGGCCCGCTGACATTTCGGGCTGCAAAAAATACGCCCCAAACCCGGGTTTTTCGGGCGGGCCCACGGGCTCAAAGCACAATCTTTCAGTCCAGAAAACTAAATTAACCTAATAACAAGTATAGTGACATATATCCTCTGCAATAAACATGTAATCCAACATATAATCAAAGAAGATGAAGAAAACATAGGATATATCATTGAATGAAATATCTAACAACAGATCATCTATCATGAGATCTGTTGACTGCTAACTATTAACCGAGCATTACTGTTAAGGTAATATCTATGAGGAGACAATGAGGACATCATGCCGCTTCTGTTTCCAGAAAGAAAAATTAAAATTACAGCTCAAACCCGAGCAACAGATATTTCCAATAACAGTAAAATTTTACTAATCTATCTATTCTCGTCTCACGCAATACAAAATTGGTCATTCATCGGGCTGCTTTCTTCGAGCTAAAGCATCTTCGGCTCTAATCTTCTCAGGAACAAAATCTAAATCAAAAGAGTAGAAATTTAGGCATTATTGTTTGTCTGAGGAAAACAAAAGGGAAGTAAGTAGTACCTGATAGAAATTCGAATCTCTGCCGCTTAGAGACTACCGAAGCTGCAAGCAACACGATAACTGATCACTAATCAAACCTCGGTGTTAATCAATGAGACAAGAAAAGGAGCTCTTTTACGTCTTAAGATTATCAAGAAGTTCTTACACAAGTGGTTGTATGCAATGTTCTTCTTCGGCTCTGAAAACCCACGAGCATTGTCAGCCTCCCTACAGAAAAGTTCGAGGAACTGATCCTAAAACAAGCAAAAAACAGATTTTCTTAAAAACTCCGATATTCATATCACGCAGGTTTCAATTTATATCTTCATATTTCAGAAAGAACCAAACATGAACACCTCGAAGATCATAAGACTAATAGAAGCTCCCAAACAAGAAACCCTGAAGATCATAAATCACTTAGTTGCTAAAGCTTCTGCATGAGCATCCACTTCAAGTGGTCTCATATGAATCAAGAAATTATGCAACAATTCGCAGCCATTGCTTCTACCTATCATACCTATCAATGAAGGATCAATGGAAAATAGAAGGTTTCTTCAACTCCACCGCAAAATCATTATCTATCTGTTTCTCAATTTTCTATTGAAGTCAACCAAAATTGCCAGGAAATTTACAGAAACGAGACCAAAAGAGGGGAAAGTAATAGTACGTCCGGCTGAAAATGTGGTACGTCCGAATAAACCCTAAAAAATTGGGGCATATCAGCAGACATGAAAACGTACCGTAGCCCTATTTATGACGAAGACAGCCTCCTGCGAAATCTTATGGTCCAAAATCTCGCTCTTGATGATCCGGCTGACGCGATTCATCGGAAACTTGTAGAGCGAATCCTCGACGCTCTTCACCTCCTCCGCCTCTTCACCGCCGTCCTCATCACCGTCGTCGACTTTTTCGATTTTCCTTTTTTTCTTAATCTTCGAATTCCTCTTTACTTTACCCTTCTTCGTTGTACTCCCCAGCTCCCCATCTCCTCCGCCGCTTTGCACCTTCTCATCTTCCAAAACGTCGCCGTTTCGACGTTCCCTTCTCAGCGAGGGCACGATGCGTATCAAAGGCTCGTCGTCTCTGAAACCGTCGTCGTCTTTCGTCGATTTGTTGGTTCTGTTTTTGCTTCTTCTCGGTTTGGATTTAACGACTTCGGGTGTGGGCTTCGCCTCTTTCCTCTCTGCGAGCTTGAATTTGATCTTGAGCTTGAATTTGTTCTGTGGGTTTGGAGTTTCTTCTTTGTTTTCCCTCAGCGTCAACGTCTCCATTCTTTTTCCTCTCCCCACCAATCGCACCATCGTTGCTTTGCTTTGCGAGGTTCGACTTTTAAAACGTCACACAAAATCGTAACTTTATTGGGCCATTATCAAAGCCCAATAGAATATAACTAATGGGCTTGTGTAATGGCATTGGGCCATTTAAAATATGTACGCACGTACGGAGTCGGACATGCGATGCAGTGCCGATAAGCATGCAATGAATTAACGTTTCAACGGATTTTTACATTTTTTGTCCTAAATGTTTGGGCTATGGCGTTTTTTGTCTCCAATTTTTTCGAGTTACAGTTTCAGTCCCTAATGTTGTCGATTTTGAGCGTTTTTGGTCCCCCAGCCCGAATTTACGGGCTGGTCCGGGCCAACTCGAATTTTGAAGGCTAAAGAAAGGGAAAACCCAGCCCGGCCCGTATTTCCGTCCAACTTAACGATTAAGTAACTGGGGGACCAAAAACGCTCAAAATCGACAACATTGAGGACTGAAAATGTAACTTGGAAAAATGGGGGACAAAAAATGCTCATAGGTCAAACATTGGGGACCAAAAATATTAATATCCCTTACATCTACGGAAAAAATACGATCTTTTATTGATTGTCCAAGATGTTTATATGCAGATCAAAGTGTGTTTTTATTTAATCGATGTGGAATTGGAGTTTGTAAGGATTGAATCAATCTCGAGTTTTATTTTATTTTATTTTTATGCGTTGAGTTGAGTTATTTATTGGGCTTCGCTGGCACCGGCAACCACATGTGGTGGGCCGTCCCTCTTTCATGTGCAGTCTTTGTACAATTTACGTATATATAATAGTGACATTTCCACAAAAAAAAAAACTCAAACCAATTAATAATAGAGATAATGGCTTGCAAGCTTATAAGGATATCACAATTCTCCTAATTTTCCGACACTTGAGTTTGACACTCAGCAATCCTTCCCTCAAACTCAAGATCACCGAATGGTCCTCCCTTTCAATGATAATCATCTGCACCAGATCGAATCGATCCGCTCTGACTGAATCGAGCTTTCATCGTAATCTGCACAATCGTTATTGCAAGAGTCGGGGACACATCATCCACATCGTATTCAAGCTCTTCTTCGGTTGTTTGATTCTTGATCCACGATCGATTGATCACGCATTTAATCCACGCTTACCACACTATTTGTAATGATCAAATCAATCATGAATGCTCAACCCTATAAGTTCCGTGGGGTTCCACTCTAAAACTAATTGACAATAAATGAAGCTGTCCACAAGCTTATAAGGAGGTCACAATTGTTCTAATTATCTGATGTCAGACTTGAGTTTGATACCAACAAAGTTGCTACTCCATCAACAATCTACTATTTATCAAACTATGTGTTATCCAATTTGATTGATATATCTACGTGTTATGCATGTGCAGATCCAGTATTATCTCTTGGGGTGCATAACATTAAACCTAAAACATGGATATACTTTATCTTTTAAGAGGTGAATATTCCAAAGAAATAAATTGCCCTAGATTGCATTCTTCGAGGTTTTTAATATTATTTTCATATTTAGCGGAGTATTTGTTTTCAATTTCTTATTTTTCAAATAATTAAAAAGAAAGAAATTAAGTAATTATATAAATTGCATTACCATGTAAGTCGCAACCCAATACGCCAAAATTTGAGCGCAATCTTTCCAACTCTAAATCGGCTTAAGTTTCAAAATAATAATAAAAACTAAGCTTTGGAATGGGTTGAACCATCAACCTTGAACATGAAAGATAAGTCTACATCAGTAAACTAAATGAATTTATGAAAAAATATAGGAATACAAGTTTATATATACGTCATAATACATTTACATGGCACTAAAACTTTCGAAAACTTTTGTAGGGCTGTGGCAGCCTGATCCTATGCTAGATCCGCCCTGGTGTTCGGCTTTTCAGCCATATCACATACGCATATTATTTAACACTTATTTAAATTGAATCCGGCTACAGGGATTGAGATATATATCAATTGCGGAGAGGCTAAAGAATGATTCCAATGTCTCCAAGTAAGAACAATAACTTAGTTCATCTACTAATTAGTTTTAATGCATGTGAAAGTCACGTATAACATTTTACGCCGAAATACTTTATATCTTGATAATTTCTACCTATATTGTGCCAACCTCTCTCGAATGTATTTAGGTAAAAAGCAACCCCAAAAAATTGGGAATTAATCCTAAAATAATCCATAATGTTTCTGGTTTGGTTTTACATACCTTTGAATTCCCTTTTTTTTCGACCTAACCTTGACTGCTACTTTTATTGCCTAATAATCTTCGATGTAATTTCTTTTCTATTCAATTATATCAATTTCTTGTATGAGAAGATTGCTACATTTTAAAATAGCTTCCGCTTGTTATTAATAAATAATATTAGATGCTTCTCAACAAGTGGAAAGTGGAAACATATTTCAATCTTTTTTATTTTTTTATTCTATTAAAATGGCATACATAGCGATAAGCATCTTAAAAGATTATGGGAACTAAAAGCATCGGTCCAAATCAGAATCTTGATAAGGCATTTATGAAACATGTTATATAGTGCGTGGGACATATATACTTTTTTTCAATAAGAATAATAATATACTATACAAAATATGTAGTCTAAAAGCCCATATAGTTACGAAATATATTTAATAATTTTTCTATGAGATATGCATGATGACATTTGAGAAATACATTTTCAATGTCACACATATGTATTAATGTTAGGCATACGAATGCGATATAACGTGCCTACCACCAAAGGATGGTGATATTAATAACCGTAATAATTAAAGCTTGAAGGAGGTGGATTTCAAAGCTTACTTCTTATTCGCCAACAGTTGACCAAAAGTCAACACGAGCACGACCTATAAAGTGTTTCACACATCAGACCACAAAAGCTTCGTACCTACAAATCTTTGGTACTAATCAAAATGGTGACCCCATATGTTATCCATAATCCCACATACACCACATTTTGTCCTTAATTTCTCTAACCGTTATCAATTATTGCCACAGGAGATATTAATTAATTAACAAAAAGAAAAAAAAAATAGTGAAATATAAAATTCTATGGCATTCCCTGCTCCAAGCATTCCCCTACTCCAATTTCAACTGAGTCTAATTTGAACATCAACATCCTCTATCAAACATCGAGTGGAACTAATATTCGTAGAGTGTGTGTATCGTATCAGGTCCCCACAGTCCCATAAAGTCCAATCTAAGTCTCTTCGAACATCATTGTCGATTATGTGACAATTTCAGCTTCCAACATGACTAATTCCATTATTTTGTGTATATCGTCACAAGTTCACACGAACAATAATAATTAATTTAGTTTTTTCTCTGGTCAGGAAGGCACCCCACACAGCGTCGCCGTAACCCCCACACTTCAATTAAGTCCAATCCGAACACCCACTGTAAGCTTCTAACATGACTAATCCCCATTAGTTCATGTGATCTATTTACAATCTCATAGACAACGATTTATAATATTTGAACTTGTGATCAAAATGATGAAATTCACCCTTCCAAGTCTCAACCACTTGGCTAGATCTGTTGGGCAATAGTCGAGGATTTCAATCGGATCAAATTCAAGACCTTTTTTTTTTTAATATATTATGAGTTCGACCACTTAACCAAATAAATTGTATTGTTTTGATGTGATGAATACCAAGTTTTGAACGACAGTTTTCCTTTTTCTCGTGACAGATGCATAAATGCAACGTGATGATAGCACCGTAGCCCAAGCGAATGAATGAAGAGTAATAAATAAATAAATAAATTACAGGGAAAATAAGTGAGCAGTGATCCGAAACATCTTTTTCCCCTTAATTTCCAGGCAATTACTATATAATTCATCAAAAATTCATTACATGGCATCATATTGATTGTCACTCGCCCTTGTCCAAAAACCTTCTACAAATCTCCCTTCTTACAATCTTTAGGCTCAAAGCTAATGACCTCAGAAGACAAAGACACTTCTCTTACAACAATGCAAAAGAATGAGAATATTGCATGTGAAGTGATAATTCCCATCCACAAGGTAATCAAACCAATCAACTCTTCAAAGATTCAATCTTTTTTTCCATCTTCTTTAAGCTTATGATTTCTGAATCAATCGATCCTCTGTTTTTCATGTCCTAAAGATGGAAGACGAAGGGGAAGAAGAAGAATCATCGTCGTCATCTTCTTACAGCAGCAGGCAATGGAAAAAACCTAACCTTTCCCTTGAGATTCCTCGGCGAACATTAGAAGCCTCCCAGCAAGATTTTGTCCAAATCAAAATCCCCCCGACGCCGACGCCGACGCCGAAGAGGGTCAACTTCGTCATAACTCCGAGCCCTAATAATAATACCTCCGAAAGCCGACCACCGTCTTCGGCCAGGGCCTCCGTACTCCCATGGCTGAGCTTCCAAGCCCGAAGCAGCAACCCGGAGAAATCTCCGTGCAACGACGCCGTTTCTCCTCCCATCTCGAGGTCGTGGTCCTTCTCGAAGATTTTTACGCCGAGGACGAAGAATGGGTCGTCTCTTCCGGCGACCCCTTTCTCTAAATCGTCGAATCCCGACTCCGTTCGCGGAGGCAGCGTAAGCTTAAGCTTTTCCGATGAACTGCTTTTATGCTATAATTACTGAATCAAATTCGGAGACAGCCCGCTTTGTCTGTTTTCAGACCAGAGGAGATCGCCGTACTATGATGATGTCTCGATCTCTTTCGGAGCCCGTCATCGCCGGTAAGGAGAAGACGATACGGAGGACGAGCTCGTTCTTCCGTGTGATTCCGTCGACTCCGAAGCTCAGGCACGGCGATTCCGAGGCTTCTTCGATCTCTGCAGCCCAAGATAATGATGGTGAGAATAAGATTAATTTTTTAAAGTCATAAATATTTGGTAAATCACGTTGTAAGTTGTAACACACCTAAATTAAGGGCATACAATTTAAGGAGAAAATTTTTGAAATCCAAGAAAATTGAGGATAGTTAACAATGGGCGACCTAATTTTATTCCAAATCAACAAAAGTGAGTATTGACATTTAATATGAGGAAAACTCCTACATGATGTTGGGAAAAGCTTCGGTACGAATCAACACGTCCGACGTATTGAAATAATTTGAGGACAACGAACACCGAAAATTCAAATTCGACCCGAAATTAACGTATGGTGTGCATGTAACAGTTAACGTTGCGGGAATAACTCCACGTGGCATCGAAAAAAAAATCCGCCCAAATCAGTACGTCTAACGCCACCACATAGAATTTTCCTGAAATTTACTTGTTAAGCACGGTTTACCTGCGTTAATTTTGGACTGAAATTAGGGTTCCATTGTTTCCTCAAATTTCCGAAGCTTATTATCCTAAAATTGTCAACCTTTAATTTAGATTTTTAATTTAGAAGTCCTTAAAATGACACTCAGAAACTAACTGATTCCCCTTGTTAGAAGAAACCGAGGAAGAAGGCGGAGAAGACATACCAGAAGAAGAAGCAGTATGCAGAATCTGCCTCGTCGAGCTGTGCGAAGGCGGAGAGACCTTAAAGATGGAGTGCAGCTGCAAAGGAGAGCTCGCTCTGGCCCATCAGGACTGCGCGTTGAAATGGTTCGGTATCAAAGGCAATAAGACGTGCGACGTTTGTAAGCAAGAGGTGACGAATCTTCCTGTTACCCTTTTGAGGATTCAAAGCTCGCTCGGCCAGAGCACGGGGACCGGAAACTTCATGCAAATTCACGGATACAGGCAAGTGAATTACTATTTTACGGGCGTAATTATATTTTCTTAGTCTGTGATATTTTAGTGCAATACGTTTTAAAGTTCAAGCAATTTGAGGGGAATCAATGCAATTTTAGCATGTAATTAACAGGCGTGACAATTCATTTAAGAAAAAATTCGACTTGGCATTGTGATAAATTCGGTCTAAATCAGCATATTCGACGAATTAAAGTAATTTGAGGATAGTTAATGTAGGAAAGTTAATTCCACTCGCAATTAACACATATGAGGTGCACATGCCAAATTAATTTTGGAGAATATCATTATGTCCGACGCCGATTTTCCCCCAGCTTAATTGTTAAGCATAACTCTCGTGTGTTAATTCCGTACGGAAATTAAATTTCCAACGTAAAATGTAGTCAAATTGCTTAGGTTTTTATCACTGTTTAATTCAAGTTTGATTGAAATTTGATTCATCTAAATATACAAGATTAGCCTACATTGTCGAAAACATCGTATAATCGACGAAACGCAATAAAGGTGTTGACTTTTTATTACAACCTTGTTGAAAACATAGTATAATCACCCGAAACGCTTGTAGCTTAGTTGTGGGCTTGGCTTAAAAATTGCAGGATATGGCACGAAGTGCCTATACTGGTGATAGTGAGCATGCTGGCCTATTTTTGCTTTCTTGAGCAGCTTTTGGTATGTTTTAATTTGATTTTATTTTATTTTTTCTTTAATCATATTGGGCCTTGGGGTAGTTTTGTTTTTCATTCGCTCGTGATTTTTATTTCGTTTGCAGATAGGAAAAATGGGAGGCAATGCGGTTGCTATATCGCTTCCATTTTCTTGCTTGCTTGGCCTCCTCTCTTCTATGACCTCTTCAACTATGGGTACGTACATTCTTCAATTTTTTTTTCTTTCTATATGACCGAATAATTGTTGGGCTCGAACCTATAATGCCTTTTTTTATCCCACATTAGCCGGAAAAAGAACGCCTCTTCTTCATGAGGCCAAATACCTAAAAAAAAATAAACTTAAGTGATCTCTATTATGAGGGCAAATACCCTTTAATTAAAAAACAACTATAGGAAATGTTAATTGAGGCTTTATCCAAAAATAATTAGTGATAGGAAATAGCTGAAGTTAATTGGAATTTCAGCTTACCTAAAATTGCCACAAAGATAATTATATATCATTTGATTATTTTGATTTGCAGTGAAGAGAAGATATGTTTGGGCGTACGCATCAGCTCAGTTCGCACTCGTCGTCCTCTTCGCTCATATATTTTACAGCCTGGTAAGAAAATGGTAATTTAAGACAAAAAAATAGAAGAAAAAATAGTGTTGTTGTAAGAAAAAATAAGAAGATGATCATAAAATATTTTGTGTAGGTTCACATACAAGCGGTGGTTTCCATTCTCCTCTCGACGTTTGCTGGCTTTGGCACGGCGATGAGTGGAAGCTCAATCTTGGTGGAGACTCAACGATGGAGAAGAAGAAGACGACAAAATCAGAGCAGCTGATATATATTAATTTCTTGCATGCTTAAGTTTGAAAATGAAAAAAAAAAAAGAGATTACTACTTAATCTTATATTGTAATTAATGGGGTTGACTTATTCCAATTGAAATCGTTCTATATTCTCTTTAGCTTTGAATCAGCACGACTGCGTTTGGTATAAAGATTTCAATGTGAAAACGGAAAGAAAATGTATAATGGTACAAAACTTTTAAGCGTAAACTTTTAGTATTAACAGGAATTGATCTAAGTGGTAAGCGGCTTGGTATCGCTTAAGCATGATCTTCGGTTAGAAACCTTGTGAATGCAGAAAATCCCTTTGGGAGCCTTACCTACCTATGCAGGTGCGCGACGCGAGGCGATCGGATTAGTCGAGGCAACCAGGATATTGATGGTCATCCGAAAAAATTCATTATTTAATACACTAACAGTGCTTTTTCTTCGTACTTTCCATGCATATACAGCCTACCAAACACTCCCTATTAATAAATTTTGGATAATTTTCATATATAAGTTTATATATAAAATTATAACAATGAATTCCATAAATGAATGCAAAACTTATTTTACTGGATGTTAGCATTAAATGATATGCTTAAAAGAATATTGTTGCGGTCGCATCACTCATAGAAATACGACAATAATTTCCAAAGATACAAACAAGGACAAGCGTCCCATAATACATGCATTTGGTGTAGCAAAATTGATGCAATGATTTTTGGACTATCATGAGTTTTGATTAACATAATATAAATATCTTATACCTATATTCAAAAAACAGATATTATTTTACCTCAACTAGTTGTGTTTCATAAAAAGATGCAATAGATTAATTTCATACTTGGTGAGTCATAAAATATCATGAAACAAACAGCATATAGATTAGTGTTACATGGACATGTAAAAGCGTATATATAAAAAAAGATCTGATCTGAATATTCTAATCAATTCAATTCAACTTACCTGAAACAAAGAACAAAAAAAAATCACCGACTAAAATCTCTCCTTGCCACGTAACCATAGTGCGCTCGTTGTATATTCCGCTGCCTCTTCCTATACACCAACGCGCCCAAACCCACAAACCCCACGCCGGCGATTACCCCAAAGGCCACGCCGGCCTTCTTCCCCGCGCTCATCCCTCCGTCGCCGTCGCCGTCGTGGAAGGGCTTCAAATCGCCGGCATTAGCTTCCGCTGTGGGGCCTGCCGGCGGCGCCGGAGACGGAGATGGGCTGCTCCTCCCTTCGTCGGTGGGGGACGGGGAGATCGGTGGGAGGGCTTCCGGTGGAGGAACTGGTGCTGGTTTGAACGTATGCGGAGAGATTGGGGCCGGAGATGGGGAAATCCCCGGCTGTGGTGAGGGGGAATCGGCGGAGAGAGAGGGTTCGGTGGAGAAGAAGACGATGGCTAATGACAACAGCACTGCGGCGGAGAGAGATTTTGAATCTGAGGCCATTATTTGCTTTGCGTAGTTGTTGATGGTGGAGTTATGGGGGCTTCAATTTTATAGGTGACTTAATTTGCTTACTATTCAAGTAAAGTGAACAGCAAAGCCTGTTAATAGCTTGGTTAAACAACAATATTAATATGTATATAATATTTACATATATTTCAATAAGGAGAGTTCCAAGTTCCGAGTAAGTTCAGTTTGGTCTAATCTGAACTTCATTCTCGATTATGGGACAGACCACAACTTCCAGCGGGACTTAACTTAGTACTTTAATATCACTTGTCAAAAGCTTCACAAACAACGCCAGTCACGGGATTCAAATTCACGACCAAAAGAATTTTTACTCATCACGCAACTAGTAGGCTAGACGCATGGACAATAATAACGATGATAATGATAATAATAACAATAATATAATTGATAATAAATGCAAGTTTTGTGAAACTCAACTTTAATCTTTTTTTTTTCAATCCGAGATGCAATTCCATTATTTTCCCTACATTTCGATTTCTTCGGTTTGAATCGAATATAAAACTCTATGTTAGTTAAAAGAGGCGACCTCCGACCCTCATGACCTATGTGTGTCCCGTACCAAGTATACGATGATATTTTAGTGTAATTAGGAATAAAGCGTACACGAGTTAGGAGGTGCGGAGTGCACGCTCGGAAACGTTTATTCCGGAATCCAAAATCAAGCGGGGGTCAAGGGGCCCGCGCTCCCTTGCGGAGTCCTAGGGGCAGCGCCCCTAGTGGCGGTCCCGCTGAATGCATCCGAAAGGATTTGCATGCACCCACCCGAAACCACATGCACCCGAAAGAGTGTGCGGAAACCCTAAAGGGTATGCATGTTCGAAAAGGTAGTATCTGTTGGTGAACATACACCAACCTTAATGGACACAACTGGTCGAATCTTGGGTTATAAATAAGTGCAGAGACATTCAACTCAAACACATTGAATTTAAAAACACATCAGAAGAATTATTCTCTAGTCTTATCCCGAGACGAAATATTGTCTTTGGAAAGTGAATTTCAAACGCATTTATAGAGAAATATCCGGTCATATTATCAGACTATTTAACAACATACGCATACTAAGATTTCACGGAGTTCAATTGAAATCCAAGCATGAATGTTATGTGTTTAGGCCACTTGACGACTAAGTCAACCTCAAGATTAAAAGGATCTAGTCTCTTGGTCAAGTTATTCTAAACATAATATAGGTCGTCGTTAATTGTGTTCTTTCTAAGCATTAATTAAAGTAGATACTTGACTCGTATTATTGTAACATTTGATGTTATAATCTTCGTATCGACTACCGAAAATGTTGTGAAAGAAGGCAACGAACGATGAGACCGATGGCACTTTACCTTTTGTTTGATTTGCAGTCATTTTCTTACACTTTTTTTCTTAAATGTGGGCCTTTTTTTGGGGGTCTATTTGGACATGCTCAAGAACTGTTTCCTATTTATTTAATTTTTTTTATCAGGATTATCAATATAAACATATGCATTCGCCGGCACCTATGCGTTTACGCTAAAATATAGTAACCATCGTTCTTTTTGAGTAACATTTTATAAATACAGTATTTTAAAATCGTCCCGTTTGAATACTAATGGTGACATTTTATTGATATCAGTATTTTAGGCAGCGTGTGATCAAATATGTATTATAGTATATTCTAAGAATTATTTTTAATGTGAAGTGTTGACATATGAAATTATAATTCAGCGAAGATCATAAAGAAACGATTGATTTTGTTAATCCATAAGGGATATGCAATTGATCGGACCATGACATCTCCAAATGGAAGTTATGCATTCAATTTCACCTAAACTTCGTAACTTTGGATCGGAAGAAATACACATATAAGGAGGAATAGTTCCACTACAAAACAGGATTATTTCATAACCGGTAATTCAGATTTTCTTTAATCCTCTTTGTCGAACTTTGATGCTACTTTACGATTCTCTGTTTTTTTTTTACTTAAATTTCTGTCTCCAATCGAGATTGCCACGCATCATAATACTCTCCAAAACCCAAACCAATAAAAATCTCTTCTCCACTCTACATTCCTCCATTAAAGGAGTTTGAAGGATTTTCCTTCCTTCTCCTCCCTTTGCAATTTTTTGATCGATTTTTTTCTGATCTCCCATTTTAGGAGTTGGTTTCCCTCATCGCAGACTATATTCCCCTTCATTGGACTTTGTTCTTCTTTCCAAAATCCCGAGCAGCATTGCGGGTTTTCGCAGGTTTTTCAACCTAACTGTAACTTTTATTCATCCTTATATCCAAGTAGTTTGAAAAAAGAACATTTCGTGGTACTTAAAACTTCTGTACACCAGTAAATGAATGTGGGGATGAAGAGAAGACTAAAACAATTCAATTTATTCCAGAGAAGTGACTCTTGCAATTGAATAATTTCACAAAAGGGACCCAAAGAAACCATTTTGATGATTTGGTTGGTAAATATGGGAGAGGCATTCTTCTTACATTAGCCCGACCCGACCGAGGTAGGCTCTAACTTAACAGACTCATAATGCAGACACAACTAAGTTCCAGAACTCACACAAAAGCAAGAAATAAAAACAAAATTTCATCAACTTGACACACCATCGGAAGGAAAAGAAATTAATCCAATGGTCGTAATTCAATGGCAAAGGTATTAAGAAGGAACAATGTTGCATGCCATAATCAATTATTTATGCAGATATGTTCTTGATGGAATGAAAAACTAAGATAGAGACATGTGATCATAAGTTTTAAAATCCCAATAACTTCTAAATGTAAATGTAGCAGATGATAGCAACAGACACCCAGAGAGGCAGTTCAGCATTTCACAAGGAAAAAACAAGCACAGCAGCATCATTTCAAAACCGAAACAAGCGAGAAAAAAAAAAAGAAACTTTTCGAACTTATCAGAGATTAATCCTGAGGAATTTCGATGTCACCGTCGCTGATCTCCTGCTGAAGGTCCTTCGGATCCTTGCCGTCAACGGAGCAGCCGACGGATACGCACGTGCCGAGGATCTCCATCACGGTTCCGCTCAGATCCTTCGCCATGGACCTCGACCTCATTACCCTGGCGATCTCAATCACGTCGTCCAAGCTGATGCTCCCGTTGTGCTTGATGTTCTTCGTCTTCTTCCTGTCGCGTTCGGGCTCCTTCAGAGCCTTGATGACCAGCGCGGCGGCGGAGGGGACGACGGTCACCTTCGCCTGACGGTTCTGAACGGTGAGCTTCACGGTGACGCGGAGCCCCTTCCAGTCCTTGGATGTCTCCTTGGCGATGTCTTCTCCGATCTTCTTCGGCGAAAGACCGAGCGGTCCGATCTTCGGCGCAAGGGAAGAGGCAGCGCCGACCTCTCCTCCGGTGACGCGAACGAACACGTCGACGACCTGTGACGGATCGAATTTGGGAGGCATTGTCTCGAATCGGCGGCTAGGGTTTTGTGTGTGATGGTGAAATGAAATGTGCGAAACGAGCTAGGGCTTTGAGCTCCAGAACTCTCTCTATATATATATATGTATATACACGAGCGCGGCTTCGCTTCATCAAAAGCCCAATATAGAGATGGGCTTTTAATGGGCCTATCGACCTTAATACATTTGGGCTAACCAGTTTTGTGATTCATAAGTAAACTTAGTCTTTGCCGTGGGCCTTTTGGCCTAAATAATATGTAGCCAGATAATATATCGATTCTTGATTTTTATTATTAGTTAAATTTAATATATATTAATGTTGGGCTATATATGATACATATATCAGAGGTGATTCCCTTTTTCCATTCAAACAAAGAACCCATTCTGTCGGAATAAATCCCCGCATCAATGATATGGAATCAATGGGATCTTCGCCATTATTGAAGTCTCTGAAATATTAGGAAAAAAAGACGTTAGAGGGCCAAACGCCTTTGATGACGAGTCATAATAATATTAAGCCACGATAATAAATTCGATACTTAAAAGCTCAAGCTATTAGAGTATTAAATTATTGGAAGCACGAAGGATTTTTTGCGACGCACAAATTATATTCTGGTTTCCAATATAGAGCATTAATAATTGAGACATACTTTTAAATGAACAATGCGAAGTTATGTGGCCAAATGCATTTGAACTAGTCAATTCGCCAAAGATAAGACGCCTTGACAAAATTTGCAAGTTGTAGGGTTTTGCTACTAAATTATCAAATCATGAAAATGAAATTGGTCACATTATTCTTCAAACGTCACTTTCCCAATAAAGTTGCATGAAGTTGAAGATGGAGAGTGAATGCTCTTTATTGTTTCGCTATTTTTTTATTTTCTATTTTCTATTTTCTATTTTCTTTCGGGATTTGAAATATGACATTAGTGCTTTATATGGTCCAATGGCGTGAGTGTATTTGACAAATCATATTCCTAAAGAAAGGGTCAATGCATGTAGACGACGTGATTATATCAAACGATATATTTTTTTTTACTATTTTATTTATGAATGCAAGTGGGCAAAATATATCGTTATCCTTAGGGTTAGGAATTAGTGCACTAAGCAAAAGGATGACAACATTATTACCACTCTCGTCTATATAAATGCAAGCAAGATGGATAATTAAGATTTGGATCTTGTGCCTTGTCCAAGAAAATTATGTTTATCTCCACGCCGTTTGCTTTTCCATGCAATTAATTAACTTCAATAATTACAAACTTTATCCTCAACGGCACCACTACTTTGTAATTAATAAATAGTATGCCTTTTATCACTTTTATTGCATTTAATAATGTACCCGAAGAAGAAAATACCAAATAAAAAAATTAAAAAAATATATATGCATATTAAGCTCTCACTTAAATAACTCTTTTGTATAAAAATTATCAATTCAATCCCTTGTCAGAAATTTTTTACATTTAAGTACCTAGTAGAATAAAGTTTTTAGTATCCGTGCGCCGCAGGTACATAATATAAATAATTTAGGTACCATATAGAAAAGTATTATGGTACATAATACCGTGAAAAAAAGTACATCATATAATAAATTTAGATAAGATAAAGAAATATCTATATATTTTATATAATGCGTGACATGATACATAATATACATATAAGAAAGTACGTCAATGATGATAAATTGGTGCACACAGCTAATTGAATACCTACATATTTTTTCCTGACACGATACTGAATTATAACTTTTTTTACAAAAAAGTAGTATATATATATATATATATATTTATATACAAAAAATCAAACAAAAAATCAAGGAAAAAGAAGGGTAAATTTCCTTTCAACATTTGAAGTTTCAACTTCCTCTTAAATACTCCTCGAATTATTTCTTCCTGTTAGGTATTCATATGTAAAAAATTGTGTGTTTCATACCCTAAAGCTTTAAAAAGACAAAAATAACATTGCTTCATACATAGATATTATTTCAACTTTCTCTAGTTTTATACTAAGTCAAATTTAAGAATATTATACCAACTGTTATCACTATTATACAAACCGTTCTCATTATTATACCAATATATTCAATTATTATACTAAGTGTTATACCAAAAATAAGGTTATTCTAATTTTATTATGCGAAATTGATTTTTACATATTATACCACAAAACACGATTATTATACCACAAAAACCGCTTATTATACCAATAAAATTGATTATTCTACCAATAAAATTCCAATAAATTCAAATATATACCAAATAATTCGAATATTATAATAACATTATTTTGGTCTTACAATGATAATATTTAGTATAATAATTGAATATATTGGTATAATAATGGGAACACTTGTATAATAATGATATATTACTCTTAAATTTGACTTGGTATATCAATAATAACAGTTGGTATAATAATTGAATATATTGGTATAATAATGAGAACCGTTGGTATAACTGAATTTGTAAGAAATATTATTTTCGTCTTTTTAATGTTTGGTGGTACTAAAAATATAAATTTTCGTAAATGTGTATTGAACATGAAGAAATAGATATTGATTACTAAGTTCAAACTTAAAAAAGGTATTGAAAGAAAATTTAACGAAAAAGAAAAGAAAAAAAAAAGACATCGTTTAAGTATATGTCGCCACTTATGAGTGCGAACGCCTACCAGCTGTCACGAGGTACGCGCGCTAGATCCAAAGAGGCTCTTATTTACTTCGGTCCCTTCACGTCACGTGCCATCACGAGACTCTCGCCACGTGGCACCATACACGAGCGATCAGCCACGTGCCAGATTTTTCCCTCCCAGGTGAGCTGCTTTCGCTGCTGCTTCGCGACAAATTATTTTTGCGAGATAAGAAAAAGAAAAAAGTTTATTACCGTTATGACCCTATCGTTGTTGTCTTGTCCTATTTGATGACGTCGGTTAATAACTATTTTATTACACAAGACTTGTCTCGATATATTAAATGTAATATATATATAACGCATTTGTTTAAAAAATACACGTAGAAAAATACAACCTTTACTGTCAATTACGTTATTATACGACCACCAACAAAACTAATCTCGCAATTAATATTATAATAACTATTAGACTTCAATATTTCCTTCTGAAATATCATACATACTCTATATATTTCATAAAAAAAAATGAGTAGGAAAAAAATTGAAATTTTGAACTATTTTTTTCTTTTACATAAAAGCCAAAACACCATATGGGATGTGGCATCATATGATACATACGTCGAGGGTTAGTGTCGTAAATTCGAGTACTCTCCGTGTGCAGAGAAAAGAAAAAATTTAAGAGAAGAAACCAATGAGGAGAGAAAAAGATGAGAAAAAGAGAGAAAGTGAGAACTCAGAGAACCTTATCCACACATGTCCTCTATAAAACCCACTACAACTTCCTTTCTCTTCGTATCCCATCTTCCGAAAAAAAAAAAAAACCGAAAATATATATTTTTTTGAAAAAGAAAAATAAAAAGAAAAAAGGCACGAAGCAAGAAACTTCCCTTAATGGCAGCAAAATGTTACAAGCCAAACTACAGATACCTCCTCCCCAACGACAACTACATGAAAGCCCACACCGCCAACGACCCGTCGTCGCCGGCGATCGACTTCGACGAGTCCGACGTGTGGAGCAGTGCCACATCGGCGGCGGCCGCCTCCCTCTCTCAGTCGTGGAGACGGGGCCAGGGGAAGAAAACCCCGCCTAGCAACGTGGGCGGCGGAGGCGGCTGTTCCGTGCCGGTCAACGTGCCTGACTGGTCGAAGATCCTGAAGGGAGAGTACGTAAACGGCTATCGCAGCGGCTGGGATGATGACGTGGACGAAGACGGCGGCGGAGATTGGATCCCGCCCCACGAGTTCCTGGCGAGGACGAGGGTGGCTTCGCTGTCCGTACACGAAGGTATTGGGAGGACTTTGAAAGGCAGGGACTTGAGCAGGGTTCGAAATGCAATTTGGCAGAAGACTGGCTTTGAGGACTGACTTCGATGAGATTTTTACATATGATATATTGTTTTTTTTTCCCTCATTTGAATGAGAAACACAAAGAAAAACAGCCAATTTTGAATTCGGAGATTATCAATTATTTCTTTATCCTAATTATTTTTTGGAACGCCAAAATTTGGTAAAATGTCATTTTAAGAAAGCAAAATTATAAAATTAGTCCAACGAGTTTTTGTTTTTGGGTAATATTGTTTAATAATTGTAAAAATAGGTCAACTAATTTGTATGTTAAAATAATTTTGGATCTTATTTCTTATTTTAGGTTATATTTTTTTATTTTGAGTCAGTATACATGTTTTATTTAAAGTTAATTAATTTTATTTTTGAATTACTGTGTTTATAAAGTTAATTAAAAAATGAATGATTCAAAATTAAAAAATATATATACTTTTTTGAAAAATTTAAATTTAGTGATTTAAAATTGAAAATGTGATCAAAATTATTTTGACATATAAAGTTAGTGTTTTATTTTTATAATTATTAAATATAGTGACCTAAAAACAAAAATTTGAATATTTAGTTATCTAATTTTATAATTTCTCTTTTTAAGAACATAAATTAGGCGTTAGTTTTAGGAGTGGTAGTTTAATACTAATAAATTTTGAAATTGTAGCAATTAAATAAAATATAGCAAAATTTATAACAATAAGTTTTAAAATTAAAAAAAATATAATAATTACTAAATTTTGTAAATTGAAGCGATAAAATTTTAAATTAGGATATAAAATTCTAAGATTTAGGCATTAATTATCTTTAAATTGGTATATTTTAAAATGTAATGGTATTAAATTACAATCTTTAATTTAAAGAATAGCAAATTTTAATATGAATATTTTCAAATTTCTTTAATTTTGAAATTTTTTGCCCTAAAATTTATATACTCTAATTTAAGTGAAGTAATTAATCCTTTTCTCTATAATTACAACATGCACTACCATACAAGAAACAGAAGGAAAAGCACAGAGCATTTGGTGATGAATGATGATTATCGAGAAGCCAAAGCCCATTAATTAAACGAGAAAGAAGGAAAAGCAGCGAACCAACTAAGGAAGGACATTGACGTTGCCGTTTCAAATTGCGTTCAGTGGTTCTTAGCGCAGGCGCTTAAATCATATTTCCCTAATAGGACAGTAATGCCCGCACTCAGCACAAGCTGCTGCAAATGTTAACGTTGAACTCACATGTAATCGCCAAAGTGCGTATGCATCGACCGTGGCTAAGAGGAGGGCTCCACAGCTGCTACGACGATGAAAGATTCGAAAAGATGGAACTGATGCTTCAATGATGTTTCCTTAAAAAATGGACTTTGATCATGTCTCCGTTGTCAAGGAGGAGGCCTTAAGAACTTGTTGTTAAAGGAGGTCGTACGATCGAATCTCCCCTCTCACATTTCCTTGAGTAGTAGTCCCCAGGCCCATGACTATCGTTGTCAGGTGGATTTGGGATGTATACATCCGGCATTGGAGATTAGTCTCACCACTTGAGTGACGCAATTAAGCCTCCGCCAGATTTGTGTGGCGTAAGACCACGTCAGCTTTTAGGGGTTAGCTCATAGCCAGGTCGAGTAGGGATAGCTCATGACAAAAAAAAAAAAAAAAGATCATGTCTAGCCTAATTGGCGGATCATTTTAATCAGTGGTCTTAAAGATATTTTGTCATTTACAATCTGGAAATCATATAGTTCTGTTGTCACAATGGATACTCAGCAGTATAATGATACTCAGCAAGCTAGGTACATATATTATACGGTTGAGCATCCAGTATAGGACATGAAACCCAATTTGTCACAGTGAGTTTTCATCACTTTAACGGGTACCCAGTGTGACAAGCAAACCTACTTTTGTCCAAGGTCTACGAGAAATCTAAGAACTCTAACCGAAAGATTTCTATCACAAGCTTCCGTTAGTGCATCTGTGGCATTACAAGGCTAATTAACATTGCATCACGGTTTTGTTGAAACTAGTGTTGGAATTATCTCTATACGTCTCATTTTAACTTCAATGTCACAGTTAGTCAGTTATTATCACGCACTATATTCTCTCGGATAGCTCTACTAAATAATGGTTGCACATCAGATATTCAATGCATCCTTTGAGTATCATTCTATTCTGTTGATAGAGATTAAGGTTTAGGGTTTAGGGTGACAAGCTCTGCAAATCAATTGCGCAAACGGATTTGAATCTATGGTATTCTCAATATCTTACCCCATTGGCAAAACGCAAAATAGATATAGAAATCGTTGAGCAAAAAGACAAACAAAACATCTGAAAATGGGCTATTATCTTTTATGAATTATTCTTGCAAAAGCAAACACAGCATAAGGTTTAAGTTTTGTATAAACCGATGAAACAGGCCGAATCGATAAATGGGCTTTTTACAATTGGGCTTTTCC
This sequence comes from Linderniella brevidens, assembly GCA_004919715.1. Classification (NCBI taxonomy): domain Eukaryota; kingdom Viridiplantae; phylum Streptophyta; class Magnoliopsida; order Lamiales; family Linderniaceae; genus Linderniella; species Linderniella brevidens. The sequence continues at coordinate 13,066,129 of SWDC01000149.1, read as the reverse complement.
CTGGCCCAATAGGTTTTGACATAAACCACAACACATTCGCCTAAACCCTCTCAGCTCTAGTCTTCATCTTCTACCATGGCCACCGTCGTCGTATCACCGGAGAAGAAGAAGAGCAAAAACCGCAAGAGCCTCCGCGAGCTGAAGAAACTAGGGCAGCAGCTGCTCGAATCGAGAGCGCACATCAACAACCTCCCCGTTCTCCTATCCTATATAAGCTCCGATTATCCTCCGCCGTACGCCGTGGAGTGCCTTCTATCTCTGCAGTCGTTCTTCACTCCGATTATTCCACAGCTCCCCTCTTCTCATTCGTCTACCAAGCACGCTGCTCCCGAGCCTGAACCCGAAGCTATTTATCGCGCTTGGCTTCGCTCCAAATTCGATTATTTCGTTCTCCGCCTCATTGATCTGGCCACCTCCTCGTCTTCCGATGGTGCTCTTCGGGTATACTGTTTTATGTTTTTTCTTGTCCAATTAGGTTCGTAATACCAGAATCAAACTAATATTGTTACCACAGGAAGTTGTGCTCGAGGCGATAATGGAGTTCGTCAAAGTGGGCCACGCAGGAAAGTTTCACTCCTCTACTTATCACAAATTGCTTCATGCTATTGTAAGTCTGTGAAAGGTTCACACTCTTTTTTGAACCTACTCAGCTTTTGTTACATGTATTTGCGATGCCAATCATGTCATAGATGGTGATATTAAGAGGTTTGTCTTTTTGTTATTGCTCACTTCTCACAGGTTCGCTCGACGTTGAGTGTGGATGATCTTCTATTGGATTTGCTTGCTACAAATTATTTCAAGTATATTGATGTGCGGTATGTTCTGGCTATTCGCGTTAATGATGCTTTACAGTATATGCTTAAAACATATGAATATTAACTCCTACTTTCGTGAGCACTTATCTGGTGTATTATTACATTTTCTTGCTGAGTTAAAACCATGTCCATTACTCAGTCGATAAATTAACTCGTGTTTGGCTATTTCTATTTTTCAGTTATTTCACATACATTAGCCTGGAGAAGCTCGCACGGACATTGGAAGGGGATGGTACCTCTAGCTAATGCTTCTCCTTTGTTCTACTTGTTACTGTTCCATATATTTTTATCATATGTTGATTCCCAATTTTTGTTTCCAATGTGTAGTTGCGACTGAGGACAATCATAAAAGTGTTGATGCTGAGGATGATACCAATTCGACTGAAAGGTCAGTGGATATTTTTACTTGTTAGTAGTAGGCATGATGTATGACAATTCAATACAAATTTTTGAAGTCGCTTTTTTTATAGCCTTCCATATTTTGAATTATAAAATGAAGGCCATCAGCTTTGTTTTTTTTTTTTTTTGCCTTGTTTTCAGTTTAGTAGATCTCTATACCACTTCCCGTTATCACCTCTGGCTGATATTCTTCTCTTTTTTTGTATGTAGCATCAAGCTTCCGATGCAGAAAGTTTATTATTTATTATCTCATATTCCTTCACTAGAGACATCGGAGGAAAAGGTGGATGATGAAATGTGGAATGCATCTGGTAATATATTCATACATGCCAATCTTTTTTGGGTTTAACATTTTTCATTGTGGATATTGTAATTTAGTTTGAAGGGGATGACAGTGAAGTTCTATTCTATCTTCTGGGTTTCATTTTGTCCACAACTTACAATAAAAAGCCCCTTTTATCTTCCCTGATGGAAAATTGAGAGCATGATGAATCTAATGATATTGCCCGCTGTCTTTTAGCAATCTGTTTTGTCCTATAATGATTTACTAACACCATCACCATGCCTCCAGGTATTTTCAACGAGCAAAGCAAGAAAAAGAAGCAAAGCAATTCAGAAAATGAACACTCCAAAAAACCTGAAAAGTCCGAGGACAATGTATGACTCTTGAAGAAATTTCAGTATAAATATTCTTATATTGTTGCCTTACATTAAATGTGTTGTGCAAGCCTATGCCTCATAATTATTGTTACAGGTCTTATCAGCTAAACGTATTGCAAAGAAATTGAAACAGAAGTTTGCTAAAGCATGGTTAACTTTTCTCCGATTGCCCCTTCCTCTTGATGTTTATAAGCAGGTGAATCCAAATAATACCTGTTTGATGCAGATGCGGCCCTAATTTTTTTGTTTCTTTTATTAAAGCAATTTATATGTGAGCTTTAATTTTGCTGGACAGTACCTAAATTGCTGTTGTTTCTAGCCAGGTGTTAAGATGATTACATCTTGCTGTTATTCATACTATCAAGATGGAGTTTTAAACAGTCGTGCTTTTTGTAACTGCAAATAGTTTTGAAATAACTTGGAAGTGGATATATATTGTTAATATGACACATTTTTCATAATATGATAATGCTTCCTAATCCTACAATTATTTGAAAACAGGAACAATTCTTGAAATGCATGCTATAAGCCACATTTACTTATAAAAACGACCAGAGCAGGCTTCTATACTTGTAGTAGTCTTGCTGTTGTTTGGTTTGTATTTTCACTCAACTTCTGATTCTTGGTTGTGTATTGTCGTAAGTGCTATTGTAATTTTATTCTTATGCTCCTTGCATTTTATTACAGGTTCTTGTATCACTACATCAGTCCATCATTCCTAATCTTCCCAATCCTGTCATTTTATGGTAAATTATATCAGGTTTTCTTATTTGTTCTTACATACTTCACGTAAACTTCCATACTTACAAGTAAACAATCTTTATTTTTCAACCCTACCTGTGCAGTGACTTTTTAACTCGATCATATGACATGGGCGGTGTCGTTAGTGTAATGGCTCTTAGTAGTCTTTTCATTCTGATGACACAACATGGCATAGAATATCCCAACTTCTATAATAAGCTCTATGCTCTACTGGAGCCCTCCATTTTTCGAGCAAAACACCGGGCAAAATTTTTTGAGGTAAACGAATATAATGTCCTTTGATACTGACTACTGAGAAATCCTAGCCATATGTTACATCTATTGGTCTTGAGATTACTATATTTAGCAACTTATGAATATGTTGTTCTTCCTCTTCACCATAACCCTTGGTTTTATGTGCTTAATTTGCCATTCCTATCTCCTCGTGGTTTTTATTTATAGCATGCTTACTGTATTTAATAGAGCTGATTTTTTTTCTTTTTTTTAATGAATGCTTATATTCTTGATTCTGTCATTTTACAGCTACTCGATTCATGCTTGAAATCATCACTCCTTCCTGCATATTTGGCTGCTGCTTTTTGTAAGAGATTGAGCAGGCTTTCGCTATCTGTGCCTCCTTCAGGGTCACTGGTAATCGTTGCTTTAGTTCACAACCTATTGCAGAGGCACCCTTCAATTAATTGCTTGGTAAACAAGGTGAGTAAGACTACATCTAGTTGACAATTGCAGTTGCAAATTTTGAAGTAAAATGTTGATGCTGATGATGGAAACAATGAATCCAAATTAGTTTATTCCTTCATTTTCGACGATGCAGGAAGGCACTGGAGAAAAGCCAGGAATCGATCTCTTCAGAGACGAGGAGAATGACCCTAAAGATTCTGATGCAATAAGTAAGCTTTTTTTTTTTAACATTGAAAACTCCCTCCAGTTGTGTAATTACTACCAAAACTTATTTATTCATTGGATGAAGAATGGTATTTATTTCCTGTGTTTGTCAATGACTGCTCGAGCAGGGAGCTCTCTGTGGGAGATTGATACGCTGCGTAATCATTATTGTGCTGCAGTTTCGAGGTATGTTTTTTTTTGGTCTTTTTGTATTGATTAGCAAATTTTATTTTTATTTTTGACAAAGAGTATCAATCATTAATCATTTATTTTTGCATAATCAATCAGATTTGCCATTTCCCTTGAGGATGATTTGTCCGTGAGGGCCAAAACAGCTGAGGTAGCTGTTAAGGATTTCAGCTCGGGCTCTTACGCTACCATATTCAACGACGAGGTGTGATACTTGTTGCTACAAAAATTAGTTTGATCTGCATTAATTTGAATCTGAAGAATAAGGCTATTTTTCTTTGCGAATTTGTTAGATTCGAAGGAGGGTGAAGCAGGTTCCACTGGCTTTCTACAAAGCAACTCCCACGAGTTTGTTCTCAGATTCTTCTGACTTCGTAGGTTGGACTTTCAAGTGTGTCGAAGAAGAAGATCACCATGCAAAAAGGCAGCGTGTTATGTGATGTAAGAATTTTAATTTCATTTAAGACTCTCCTCCTATATAGATAGAGTGCTTTGTATTAATGACATAAGTGACATTCATGTTCTGTAATGGCAGCAAGCTCATGCCGGATTGTGCTTACCCAATTTTAACTTCAACGTTCCTTATGGTTCAATATATTTCCCAACACATTTGCAGACATTTTATATCCTATTAGGGGCGAGAAACGATATTTCAATATATAAACAAAGATACGTAACTAAAAAAATCCTCGGGATACTATCGATCGTATAGGGGACGAATCTTTACCAAAAGAGAGCCAATCACAACCACTAAAAAGCATAAAAAAAAAAAAAAAAAAAAAAAAAAACCAAAACGAAAAAGATGTTATAGCTTAGAAACAAAACAAATGTACATGCTACGTCAAAAACTCGATATCTATGGGTAATCAACTCAATCGGTAATATTCTTCATTTTTTATTTTCAGTCTTCAGCTTCAAAATTTCGTCACATACGGGATTCGTACTCCCATACAGTGGCAGAGCCAACCAACATTGTAATTGTGGTCCAGTAATTGGACCCCAACCTTTTCATTTTCTAAATATTCCACTGGGGTCCCTTTAGTGTATGTTTTTTTCAATTTTAATCCATTTTAGATTATCACTTACAAAAAATTCCAGTGGGGATAAATGATCCCACTGGACCTCAGCTGCTCCCATAGCGGAAGAAAATAGCTCCTACAAGAATGGACAAACCTCCACGACCGGAGAAACGGGAAGAAAAACAGAAAAAAATAAAAAGAAGGAAAGACGAAACTAAAAACGCAAGAAATAAATATGATTTCCTCCTATCCTTCAAAAAACGGTAAAAATGATGGGGAGAAGTATTACGGCAACTTCTTAGATAACCAATTTCTTTAAGTTCTTTATTCGGGTCGGCGAATGCTCCCTCCATGGAAGCCAACGTATGCAGGGACAAATCAAATTCCTTGAGAAACAAAAGCTTCTTCAACCTCATTCATGAGAGGAGAACACACAAATCAATTTTCACCTACTACAAGTAAAAAGATGCCTCTTACTTGTACAATTCCTTCAAGGTTTCTATGACCGTTGTGAACCCAGTCCCGAGGGGCGAAACCGACACCACTCGAAGATGCTGGGCATTGCCGTTCTTCGGCTTCGACAGCAAAACACTCAACATTTCTCCTTCAAGTGCCCTATTAGCTGCCAAAGCTGCATCATCACAGTGTTGCAAATATCCATAAAAAAAACAACGATTTTTGGTACAATGCAAGTATATAAGAAGAGGCGTTATTAAAGCAAGCAACAAACCAACCAGCATAAGGATGAGTCCTGGCGAAGTTGAAGAACTCATTAGCGGTGCAGCCGAACAAAACCCTCGCGACTCTGTCGAACATTATCACCACGAAAACCTCTCTGTCGGTAGCTATCGACATCTGCGCATCCATCAATCTCTCCGTTAAACATTATCTCAAGAACCCTAACTAAAAATGCTATACTGCTTACGAGGACGCGGAAGAGGCGCTTGGTGGCGGCGGGTGCAATGCGCCCGTTGGGCTTTTTGAATTCGCAGTATTTGCAGGAAATCGCATCCTCGTAGAGGGTTTTCTCGCAGGCGGAGCAGACCCTGTAGAAGAGATCGGCGTGGTCAATGGAGACCACCGTGCAGGTCGTCGTTGTTGAGGAGGCGTGATTATCCGATTCAATCGCCGCCCTCTTGCGGCTTTGATTGGCGGCGGTTTCATTGGGGTTTGTGGTCAATTGGTTCGACATGTGAGAGAGAGAGAGAGAGAGAGCTTTGCAGGTTCACAAGGCGTTTGTTTTTACAGCCTTTTCGAATTGTACCGATCATCTTTCATTTTCAAATTAGGTTAAATTATGCGAAACCCTCGTGTAATTACGGTGAAATGCACAAAATTATCATATGCTTTTTTTTTTTATTGCGCGAAATTCTCGTACTATTTAAAACTTAGCATTTTGTTATCGAAAACTTAACATCGTACCATGTGTTTTCTAAAACGTAGCATTGTACCCTCTAATTATTAGGTGAAAATGATAACGAATGAATTTTACGCTGTTTTCGAATCATAGGGGTTTTGATGCTTATTTTTCAAACCACAAGTGGATTATATGCTATTTACCCTTCAAATTATAACAAAAAAAAATATAATTTATGGTGCGTTTGTTTCACCGTGATGCACCGATACATCACCATGATCCGCATATGATGATACTTATACCACCGTAATTTGAGTATCACCGTAATGTGAGTATCACCGTAATATTCGACTACATCAAACAAACATCCCCTTATTAAAATGTGCAATGCCAGTTTGGTAGGTTTTATTATTTTTCTTTGACCATGGAGTGGCGTAATAAATTAAGGGGTAACAATTCTAATATAATATGTTTCGAAGTTGGAGCAATCTAAGAACACTTAAATTTCCCCGCAATTCTAGACCGAATTAACGCACATGAGCCACACTTGACAATTAAATTGAGGGAACTTTCAACGTGATGTTGGAAAAAATTGGATACAAATTAGCATCTTCGATGAATTGAGGTAATTTGAGAACGATTAACATCGAAAACCTTATTTGAACATGAATATAACTTACGCGACATTTAATTGAAAAAAAATCATACTTGACATCGGAGGAAAATCAGTTCAAATCAGCGTGTCTGACGCCACGTAAAAATTTCTCACAATTTAATGATTAAGACATCGTTAACGTGTTTTAAATCGGACAGAAATTAAGACTCCAGCATTAAGTTCTCATTATTTCAATTTCGAAACTTATTTCCAAATATTGTCACCACTTAATTTTAGTTAGGAATTTTTACATTTTTGATCTCCAATGTTTGGCATGTGGGCGCCTAAGGTCCCTCATTTTCCCGAGTTACAGTTTCAGTCCCAATTATCGATTGAGTTTTTTTGGTCACCGGTTTACAAAACCGTTAAGTTGGACGGAAATACGGACCGGGCCAACTCGAATTTTAAGAGCCAAAGAAAGGAAAACCTGGCCCCAGTAAATTCCGACTAGCCCGACCCGTATTTTCGTCCAACATAACAGTTAAGTTAATTGGGGGACAAAAAACGCTCAATATCGACAACATTGAGAACTGAAACTATAACTCGGAAAGATAAGGGACCAAAACGCCCATAAGCCAAACATTGGGGACAAAAATGTGTATATCCCATTTAATTATCTTTAAAATTTAAAATCTCACTTCTCTAAATCATGGTTTTAAAACCGGTTTTTTTAATCGGATCGGAAATTTTAATGGTTTAAGGTTTAGCAGTTTAACCAGTATAAAACCGGAATAAAATCGGCGTAAAACCGGTGCTATAGATATAATAAAATTATATTTTATGAGTAAATTAATCATATAAAATGTGTTGGTGGTTAAAAAGTAATTGTAAAATGAGTGTCAAAAATTAAAATTTATAAATTGAGGGTTAAAAATTAATTAAAATAAAATGTATTGGGAGATAAAAAATTAATTCTAAAATGAAGCATCAAAAAATAATTTATAAAAATTTAAAAATATGCACAATAAGGATTTGAACCCACAACCTTGAAAATGTAACTCTAAAAGCTAACCACTAGACCACCACAACATATTTAACCTTTTACTTACTTATTTTCGTATTATTCTTTTTTTTTTAAATATTTTTTCTTTTTTTTTTTAAATTAAAGAAGAACCGGACCTGACCGGAACCAGATTTCCGACCAGTTCACGGTTTTTCCGGTCGGACCGGCCCGGTCTTCAAAATCATGCTCCAAATATACACTGCATTGACAGCGTGCTCTGTTTCCTGAGAGTTCAATGTATATATATATATATATATATATATATATACCGTTGTGCTCTGTTTTCTTTACACACACAACTGTGAATTAATAATAATCAGCTAAAATCGTAGCCCTAAACACGTTCTTCCTGCAACAGAGGCATCGATACGACGCCGTCCCTCGCCTTCCCTTCCTTAGCCTTCCCCCACACCACCGCATAAAAACCAAGAACAAGCACCAGCGTTCCCAATAAACTGTAAAATAAGCGCAATTTCATTCATATTCTATCATCATCATCTCATAGAAAGAGCTTCTTCTTACGGCTTTATATATATTTAATTTCAAGAAAATTTAACCTTCCAAGGTAAAGCGTCTCCCTCATGAACGATACCCCGATGACCACAGCAACGACGACGGTCAGCGGCTTAAACAGGGAAACGAACAGCGGCCCCGTCCTCCACAGGCACCACGCGGTCACGTAGAGCCGGTACGATATGTTGATGATTGCCTGTTGCAGCAGTTAAAACCCCTAATTTTCAAGAATTCGATCGAATTTCTCGAGGAGAAATGTTGATAAATGACGGGCGATTGCCATTTTTGTTCCCAAATGTTATGGATATGAACGTTTTTTGGTCCTTCGGTGTTCAGATATGTCACTTTTAGTCCCTAACGTTATCGATTTTCGACCGTTTTGATCCACTGATTAGTTTAAGACGGAATTTACGGGCCGGGTCAGCTCGAATTTACGTGCCATTTCGGTTCCCCGTTCTTCGATCCCCCGACCTGTAATATTTGCTGGTCCGACCCGTCAATTTGTTCAAACTAACGTTCACAAAATCAGGGATAATAAAACTCATTTTGGTCCCCAATGTTTGCCTTATGAACCAATTTAGTCCCATGTGTTTTAATTGGACCAATGTTTCGAAAATGAACCAATTTGGTCCAAACTTGACAGAAACCGTCAATTTTAACAGAAAATCGACATGTGCCATCATCACAGCGTGCCACATGTCTCACAGTTAATGATTTTCCGTCTAAATTGACGGTTTCTGTCACGTTGGGACCAATTTGGTTCATTTCGAAATATGGGAGATTAAATTGGTCCAACTGAAACATCAATGACTAAATTGGTTCATAAGGCAAACATTAGAGACCAAAATGGGCATTATCCCCAAAATCAGTAACATTGGGGACTAAAAGCGGCATCTTGGTACATGACAGGATAAAAAACCCCATACCCCAACCCCAAACACTGGGGACCAAAAATGACATTTTCCCATAAATGACACTGCTTACGGCGTATAGAATTGCGACGAGTCCCATTTTCGTATCTATTCTCCAGGCGTTCGAAGCTCCCTCCGCGATCACCGTCACGAGGGAGGACTCGATCGTCACGAAGAGGCAGTAGATGGCAACTACGATCATCTCGTAAGGGTAAAGCTTCAATATCGATGCCTGAAATTCAAGTAAAAAACAAAAAAAACATTTCGTTCGACAATTATTTAGCGTGTAATTTCTCGCGAGGAAAAAAAAAAACCCGACGAACGAAATACCTGCACGATGCACCACGCCGCGGTAAAAAATGCAGCACAAGAAAGCAGCATTCCTCCGAAGACCCAGTTTTGTATTGATGGGAGGTGAAGGCTTGCAAGAGAATTCACCGTCAAAATCGAAGAAGGGTCGTTGAGGATCGAAGGGCCCTTGTAGAAGGTCACGATGAATGCACCCGTGATGGATATTACGGTGCCCGTTATCTTCGAAATGGTGCTCGGTTTTCTCCAGTTCAATTCTTCCATCCTGAGGATTTTTTTATTTTTTTTCAATGTTCGAAACGAAGAACAATGCCAATATTCGAGGCTTAGTTTTGTTTCCCGTGTTCTCGAATTGCCTGAAAAAAAAAAAGAAGAGGGAGGAGATGGAAACCTGAAGATGACGGCGAGGAAATAGGTGAAACCCGGTACGAGATTCAACATGGCGGTGCCGAGCGTTGGGGAGCTGTATTTTATTCCCGCGTTGCTGCCTATCTCCGCCAAATATCTGGCAAAAAAGGTTTTTAAAAAATAGCCTTGTTGACTCGTCTTATATAGTCAGCGGCCTTAATTTTAAGGGTATTTTTGTCCTTTTATAGTCGGGTTCTCAGCTCCCAATATAGAGCTAAGAATCCATCTAGGAGCTACGAATCCACCATTGGGTTATCAACAACCAAGAACATATGATATAAATGAGAATCCTTTAAGAAAAAAAGGATTTGATTTATATATTGAGTCGGGTGAAGTTAATTTCCCAATGTGAGACAAATACTCTCAACACGCCCCCTCACGTGTGGCACGATTCAAAGCCTAATACGTGGACATATCGAATCGGGTGGCGGTGAGTCAAACAAACGTGATAACACGCAGATCAAACTCGCTCTGATACTATGTTAAACTGAGGGTTCCTTCCTAAAATCAATTGGTGATAGGAGGAGATGCCTCTTTGATTTATATATTGAGTCGGATGGAGTTAATTCCCAATGCGGGACAAATACTCTCAACAAAGCTATAATTGTTTTCTTGCAAGCTTAAAGTCAGGAATCAAGATTAATCTTGCTGTACTAAAAATCCATTTGACTCCAACGAGCATTCAACATATTTTCAAGAGATTCAATAAATCAACCAAGCAAAAAACTAAGGCTAATAATCCCCACTCACCCAACGGAAGCAAGCAGGAAGATTCTCCACAAAACAGGAAGCGACAACGGCGGCCACTTTGACCTGCGGAAGCAAAATCACAACAACAATCCTTCAACGAACGCAAAAAAAAAAAAAAAAATCCAGAAAAAATTGAGCAGCCCAAGGGACGAAATTAACGCGCCTGTAGAAGAAGTAAGCGGCGGGGAAGAGGATTACTGTGGCTAAGCCGTTGGAGTAGACGGAGAGTATGTAGTAGCTGGTTCCTTCGGACATGGCCATTTTGCTCGCGATCGAGTTTATGGCGAGCGCCACGACAGCTGACGTCATGCCTGCGAACGGCAATGAGCTTTGGATCCACGTATTCCTCTGATTCGCCATTTTTTTTCTCTTTCCGAAAAATGGAGGAGCTATTGCCCCTCTACGAAGAGGTAGCTGCGGAGGAAAAAATGGCTTTGAGTGTTAGGACCAGTTTTGCTGACTAGTTGAATGGTATCTAAATGCCTCACGTTATTCACGAGAAAGAATTGTGGTTGCGCTTATTATTATTATTAGGGAAATTCCGGTGGGTGCCTTCGTGGCTAAGACTTTTTCTGTTTGGTGTCAAAAGTTACTTTTTATTCCGATTGGTACTCCTGAAGTATGACAAAATGTAATCCCGTAATCCTAAAATGCAAAAATGTGATTTTTTTAGTTTGGGTTTCGTTAGTTGCTAATGAGGTTACTCAAATAGACTGAAATACCCTCAGAATTATTAGAGAAATTAGGAAACAAAATAGAAAAAAATACACAAGATCGAATTAGGGCAGCCGCAAGACAAGAAATTGAAGCTCCAAAAGTTAATCGCCCTCAATGCTCTTATGCCGAGCATTCATCGCAGTTCGTGCCACGAAAACTCAAATTAAAATTGTGGCATTAGTTTCTTGTCCACTGTCCTAATTCGACGTTATGTTTATTTTCATATATTTTTTTCCTATTTTCTCTAATAATTATGAGGGTATTTCAGTATATTGGAATAACCCTATTAGCAACTAACGATCCAAAAACAAAAATTTCACAGTTTTACTTTTTAAGGTTACAGAGTTACATTTTATCATAATTAAAGGGTACCAACTGAAATCGAAAAAAACTTTGGACACCAACTAAAAAAGTCTTAACCACAGGGGTACCAACATGAATTTCCCTTATTATTATTATTATTATTATTTAAATTACTGTTTTTTATTATTTTTAATTTTATTTCTCAACTTATTTTCATTTCACAAAGAACAAGATTAATCAGATGTATTGGATACCATTCGGAAGATAAAAGAGATTCACATATCAGCAAGGATAACAAAGAAAGAAAAAGACATAAACGAAACAAAAAAATCAAAAAAATAAGAAGAAACAAAGTCTAGAACACGAAAAACTAAAAAAACTACTACGGGACATTTTAAACTCTGTGAAAATGGCTAATAAGCTCAGATCCACGGTTTTTTTATTACTTAGTTCTATTTGGAGAGTCTTGTCTTTTTTGAAGAGTCCCTCCGTTTTAGGAGATAAAAATCATACATGAGGTGGTCTAGGAAGAAAAATAATAATAAACTAAAAAAAAATTGGAAAATTAAGGGACAAGCTCTCTCGCAACCTCAATTAAACGAGGAATGAACTACGGAAAAGTGTATGTGGAGTTAGGATTTTTCTATTTAGAGACAACGAGGGAAAGCGTTTAATTATTTATTGATAAATGGCTAGTTTGGTTCTACTTTTGATTCAGAAGGACGTCTGGTAAATGGATTTTTTCGAAATGTAGCTTTTATAAATGTAAATTTATTTTTCTAAAGTATTTGGTGGGAATGGACTTTTGCAAAAGTTGCAGGAAGTAATTCTGAAAAGTTATTAAAAGTTGCTTCTCTCAAATGGACTTCTTGAAAAGTAACTTATTTTAAAAGTCCATCTCAAAATTTTCACCAAAGGTATTTTACTTTTCAAAATGGACTTTTAGGTTAGAAGTCCATTTCATAAGTGCTTCCAAACACACACAAAATCATCCAACGTTGTAACTTTTTGTTGTATTTACGCTGTATGCGTATAATTTTTAATCTGTTATTAGCTAAATCGGACCTAATGAAAATTACAATTTATCGTTGTGTCTGTATGATTGATTGTCTCAAATCCAATCGGAGGTACGGTTCGGGGCGGATCAAGCCCACTGGGTCATATTGTACCAAGCCGACTAAACTCAAGCCCAGTACATGCAGATATACCAAAATATATTATAGTATTAAATAATCATAAATCACGGCCCAATCCAAAAGACAGATGTCAGAGATTAATAGTGGAGGCGAATCAGTAATTCACCTTTGATAACACTGCATTTAACCCATTGGAAAAGAAATAAATTAATTAAATAAAAATTAATTTCTATTGAGATAAAAAGGATTATCAATATAAACCTTTTAAGTCAAAACATGCATCCGACCCATTGAAATGTCATCATCATGATTAAATGCAATTCTTTTGCATAATCATTCGACATATATAAATGGAATGCTCATTCGCTCATTTTCTATACCTCGAGCATCCTCTGAAATTCCAAAGAATCGTAAAATTTATATTTTCTTCCTCTCGTCGTGGAATACGTATAGTGTATTACATATATAAACTCATGTGAGAGCTCGAAAAGCATTGAATAAGTTCGGTGGTCTTGGAATTTGAAGTACTCCTAGTACCGAACTTTTATCGTTGTATCTTTGAAGACAATTGACGTATTCTATAAGTAACATGCCGGGTAATATCGTTTTTAAGGACATATTCATCTAATATCCTCAGTAATATGTTCAATTTCATCTTCATGAGAACGGTACATTATATATTGCTAAATATATGTTAGCCACTACTTTTTTCCATAAAAAGAAACTATATTGAAGAACTTGGCATATATTTAAACAAAATTGTACTATATCATTTAATAAGCAATTCTAGATACTTGAAATAAATTATAATCCAACTAGCTTTTAAGTTGTTTAGGACAACCTAAGCCAAATGGCTCTAAATATATACAGCAGATTAAAATATCTAAGTCATGCATGCAAAAGTTAGTATACAAATGAGCATCCAAGGTTCGGATTTTGTAATACATCCTATTCATTGATACCTTCATCAACCGTCGGTAGGGTATTTGGTAATTGTCCTCCTTACCAAGATCTATTTACTTCCATCATGAAGCATTCAAATATTATATATGAGTATTAAATAAGTCTTTGAAAGTACACCCACTAAATAAAAACAAACGTAACATTGAGTGTTGATGATTTAAATAAGATATTACAATAATTTTAACCAACGCTAGATTTTATTATTTCAAAGTTCGGTAGATTTCAAATAGGAATATTAATTTATTATCGAACCTGGAATAAGGAATCAACATGCATCTATGCATCACGAGTGTTCGCTGCCTTAAAGTCAATAATTAAATTCCCCCAAAAAAAGTCAATAATTAATTTCACTGCCTATACTAGTCCACGAATATGAAAAGGAAATAAAATAAAATAGAAATAAAATTCAATAGTTTATAACAATTATGAATGCCTATGTGTCGGCAAAGAAAAACGACTTTCGTCTCAATCTTAAGTTATATATATATATATATATATATATATATATATATATATATATATATGTCGATTTCTTATACAAGAGTTGTTGTTTATGGAAAATAACAGAAACTTTGTGTATCGATTCGAAAGATATATGCCAACGAACGGCTCCTTTAAATTACTATGCGACAGGTCAATATCATTCTCTACATTATAATGTATCATTGGACCTTGATATATATATATATATATGTGTGTGTGTGTGTGTGTGTGTGTGGGTGTGTGTGTATTTGTCACTATATTATCAAAAAATGTACTTAAATGCGTAGTCGTTTTATCCAAAGGGAGCTACATCATATATCACAAGAAAATAAAATTTAAACACACACACACATATATATTATATAACTAATAGCCTGGCATTAGAGAATAAAATAATAGAGGGAAAATCTAATTATTGTATATAATACTTAGGTTGACCTGCAGTAACGAAAATTTCACAAGCATAATATACATAGTATATGTAATTGAAATACTATATATATATATATATATATATATATGTATATACTCATATACTACATGGACAAACCATGCATGACAGTTTTGGGGGAGAAAGTGACACAATCATATTAATCTATATGTGGTGCAAGTTTTTCTTCTTGCATGTGAATTTATGTCTGTAAAAATGGTTTTTGTTCACGTAATTATTACTCGTGAGTGTTATGTGTGCATGCGTGTGTGTGAAGTCTAGGTTTTTTATATATCGACTGATAATGATATATCCCTTTTCCACTGTATTGTAATTTAATATTTGATCATCAGCTAGAGACCAAGAATACATATAAATGTTTTGTTGGAAAAATTAAATGAATTAACTTGTAAAATGTCAGTGACTCATCAATATATATTGTTTGGTATGTTTCATATCTAGGAGTCTAAAACGCATAAGTTTGATGGTCTCGTAATGTTGAGTGGTGGATGTTTATTTTGCATCATGTGAAACAATTGACATGTTCCTTTAAACATTGTGAGATGGGTTATATCATTTAATAATATAGTTCTCAACGTTAGCCTTAACAAAATCAGTTTTATATCTCGCAAATACGGTTCATATGTTATATCTTAGTTCATATATAAATATGCACAACATCTATATAAATAAAGATCACTAACTCAAGCATAGTTCTCTTGTATGCAAGATTGATTTATCTATGCAAACTTGATATTAGGTTAAAAGAACAACTGAGAAATGGTTAAGATACTCTACTTGATTCAATGGTATTTATATCTAAAAACCAATTAGAAGTAATATTCTATGTTTTCATATACAATTATTGAGTAGAGTTTTGTGTACTTTTTTCAAAACGAAACTTGTGAACACTTCATTATTATAATCAACGGTTATTGTTAAATTTGGGTTATCAGGACCCGCGCACATGCGCCACACGGAGGAGGGAGTGACCGTATAAGCTTGATGGGGTTCCTTCCTATGTTTTAGGAAGGAACCCCATCAAGCTTATACGGTCACTCCCTCCTCCGTGTGGCGCATGTGCGCGGGCCCTGATATCGAAAATTTAACATGGTATCAAAGCGGAAGATCCGGGCGGATCCATGAGGTTCGAAAAGATTGGCGTTCCTCATCTGACTCAATTTGAAAAATAATATACGACGGGTTCGAAAAGAATGGCGTTCCCGTCCGATTAAAAGAAATGGGCTCACATGTGAGGGGGGAGTGTGAAGAATGTCACATGTGGCCAAATGTCCTACATCGATTACGACAAGAAAAATGAACCGGTATATAAGTTGATGGGTCACTCCTCCTATCACCAATTGATTTTAGGAAGGAACCTCATCAAGCTTATACAGTCACTCTCTCCTCCGTGTGGCGCATATACGCGGGCCCCGATATCGAAAATTTAACAGTTATACGTAAGACACTGTTTTAACTTAGATTACGTATGTTCGTGCACACGACTATTATGATCTGCGTCTTCAAAGTCATCGTATGGATACTTTGCATGAATCTCATTTTCACATGATCGATCATATTATGAATAATATATTAAGAATTAGAAATCATTTAGAGTTTACTTTCCCACTTCTTCTACCTGCTTTCATTAGAGGATCATATTTTACAAATCCAATAAAGAGATTCATGTCCCATGAATAAAAATAAATAAAATGAAAAATCATATAATTCACTATTACTCAACTTCAACATATCAAACATTTTATCACGATAAGTCAACCGGACGGACAAATAATATCTACACATAGAGATCATGAGTTCGATCTCCTTGGGCTTGGGACAGTCCCATTATTCAGGAAGAATCAATTCTATGAAATCCTTGGTCGTCCTATAATCGATGAAGATTCAGATTCGCTTCAAACTTAAATTAGTTGTTGGGAGGCAACGTCCCGTCCCGTGAGAGGGAAAAAAAACATCTAAGATTTTCAATTAGTATGACATAATCTTAGTTTTTTCGTCGTGCTAGTTTATGGAGAGTTCGATATGATGAAATAATATCGATTTTGTGACAAATTAACTATGTTATTTAATTTGGGTCGATTTTAAAATTTTGCATAACAACCCTTTTGTCTCCTATATATACCGGCGTTTATTGCCAACATGATTTCATACGATAACCAATACAAACTCGAGCCATGCAATATTTGGCTTCCCTTGTACCCTCTATCATAATTTTATTTATTAATTTAAAAAAAATCTACGGTGATGGCCCACCATCGCCAGGGTATTATCCGAGTTCAAGAATTTCATCAATAGGATTCGATCAAGGATTTCGGAATCTTTGGGGACCTCAACATCAAAAAATAGAGCAAGGAGTGGTCACTCTTTGGCTCGATCAAAGTTCAGGTACAATGTATCCATACTATAAAACATATTATTGATATTTCATTTGTGCTACTATGTCTTTCACATATATGTGTTATTTTTATTATATTTTTCAATTTTATATTTTGCAGGAAGTGGTTTTAAGTCCCTTAATTCTTACTCATCTGGTTATTTTGGGGCTAACATTAAACTCCAGCCTGGTTACACTGCTGGGATTATCACATCTTACTACGTAATTATTTCAATCAAAAAATTTTCATGTAGCCCTTGACTATCTTTTTTATGTATTCGAAAGAAAATAGTAATAATTTTAAATGTATTTTGCAGTTATCCAACAACGAGGCGTATCCGGGCAACCACGACGAGATCGATATCGAGTTTCTCGGGACGACACAAGACAAGCCTTACGTTCTTCAGACAAACGTTTACATCAGAGGTAGCGGCGACGGGGACAACGTTGTAGGCCGAGAGATGCGGTTTCACCTTTGGTTCGATCCCACGCAGGATTTCCACCACTACGCAGTTCTTTGGAATCCGATTGAAATCATGTAAGAAATCTTAAATTGACGGATTTAACTACTTTTTTCGTGGCTTCCAACTTACCGGTTTACAATTCAATGACGTTAACTTTCAAATCTGAAGCAATTTAAGGCCACAATTCGTCGGTAACCTAATTTCGTCATTAAATTGCTTAAACTTTAAAATTTGTTGTCCTTAAATTGCAACATCGTAAAATAGGTGTCATGAAACTGCCACGTAGTACCTAAGTAAGCAACTTTGACCCCACATGGAGTTTATCTCGAAATTATTTGGCATGAACAGATCACGTTTCGAAATTCCGACCAGAATTAAGTTTGTTGGGCTTGGTGTCCTTCAACTGCTTCAATTTTGAAAGTTATTATCCTTAAATTATTTTCTTTGCGACACCCCTAGAATGTGTTTGGTTTGTGAATTTTAATGGGGAAAAGAAAAGAAAATAGTGGGGAAAATTACATTTGATGTTTGGTTAGAAAGGAAAATGATGAGGAAAAGAAAAGGAAAGAAAAGAAAATAACTTAAAATTACTACTAAAACTCATTTCCTTACCAAATAGTGAGGAAAACCACAGAAAATTGCGTAATCGATGTGGTCTTCAACATCGGTTTCTAAACAAAGACGAAAGTGAATCACCTCAATGAAATATTTTGTAAAAAGTCATGTTCATACGATAGTACCAACTAGTTTCCGAGAAAATAAATTTCCTTTTCTAAACCAAACACCAACAAGGTATTAATATTTATCAGATTTTAGTTTTCTTTTCTTGCATTTTCTTTCCCTATCAAAATCCACAAACCAAACACACCCCTAAAGTATAAGAAGAAAAAAATAGTTAGCCCTTAAATTGACCACCATCTGCTAAAAGATAGTCACAAAGAAGTAAAGAAAATATTGGTTTTTTTTCTTTTTTTCCTTTTTTAGATTTTTCGTTGACGACGTGCCCGTACGAAGATACCCTCGGAAAACCGACGCCACGTTTCCTACTCGAGGCCTGTGGATCTACGGTTCGATATGGGACGCTTCATCGTGGGCCACAGAGAACGGGAAATACAGAGCCGATTACAGCTACCAACCTTTCATCGGAAAGTATACGAATTTCAAGCTAAGCGGTTGCAACGCCAACAACGGTCCCACCACGTGCTTACCTATCACCGCCAACCCGTCGGGCTCCGGTGGGCTGAGCAGCCAGCAGACGGCGGCAATGAATTGGGTGCAGAGTAAATATATGTTCTACGACTACTGCAAGGATTCGCAGAGGGACCGTAGCCGAACGCCCGAGTGCTAATAATTAATTGACTGTGTCTTGAGATGAAATTCAGAAATAAAATGCTGGCAAAAAAAAAAGCGTCCAAGGCAAAAATATTGTATGATACTAATAACAGTGGTGTGCTTTTTTCTTCCTTCTTTGTATGGGAATAATAATACTTGTAAAGGAATGTAATGTTTCCTCTTGGACTGTATGTACAAAAAAAAAAAAAAAAGAACTACCTAAAAAACTCTCTTTTCAATGTGAAGATGAGGAGATCAGAATCTATCTCGAATAAATTCAAAGGACAATATCATCAAACACTACCCATTGCATTAATTTAAAAATGCAAGTCAATTTTTGGATTCTCACCTGAAGTAGGCGCGATGAACCATACAAAGTTGAACGTTGCCACTTTAAAGTTCATGTAGCTTCAATCTCTATGGAACCAATTGAAGAACCATAATACCTTTGAGCTTCTTGTATAGTTGCAGCCAACAGATGCGATGATTCACCTTCACAAGATCTCAAACCGTTGATCAATATCTCATAAGACGATCTATCGGGTTCGCACGGTAGCGATTTCATCAAATTAAAGCAATCCATCGCCAATCCCGTGAGATTCAAATCCATCAAGCTTTGTAGCAACGCATTGAAGCCTTCGCGATCTGGGGTTAATAATTCTCTCTCGGAGCTAAGCAGCTCTCCGATTATAAGCTCGACGTTTTCGAGCAATCCATTGCTTCCCAAAACCGTAACCATGTCCGTGTATAGCAACAATTGAGGCTTGTACCAATCCTCTTTCTTCACTTCTCTGAAAACCTGCAGGAGTATTGAATTACCACATACAACATATTCATAAGCAACAAACAAAACCCTTCAAAGTTCTGAGAAGTAAGAACACTGCTATACACCGAAAACTGAAAACAGAGGCAAGATGAATACAGCAAGCAACACCTTAAGAGCTAAGTGGCATTGATTCTGACGAAGAAGTTCACGCAGCACGGCGATCATATCGAACTTCAGCAACCGTCTGAATTTTGTATCGAATACTTGCTCCAAAGATTCATTTGATGATTGGTTGCTACGCTTCAGTATTTGCACCGTTTGTATAGCCTCGATGCTTAGGTTTCGGCCCTTTTGAAGCTGCTTCCTGTTCTTGCTTCGATCTCTCATAGTAATAATCGTCATCTTGCAGCCAATCGTAGGAGGAAGAGATGTGCTGCTTACATGGATGCTCGAAGTCGTTTGATTGAGGGGGAGAAACCCTAGTCCCCTTCCGATGACGTGCGAAGATGAATTCATGCCGAGCAAAATTTCCCTTCGCCAGAAATTGACAAGTTATTATCCATTGATAGAGCAAATCAGGCGTATGAAAAGACAGGAGAGCTCGTTTTGAAGATAACAGAGGAAATGAAACTACATCTTCAGGAAATTCGAAGGTCGATTGCTAGAAAATTAGCTTGAAATTCGAGCAAGCAAATAGAAAACTAAAGCTATATTCAGCGAAATTGCCACATTCACATCGAATAGAAACTCCAAAGTGCAAAAACTCTTACCTGAAATCTTTCCCTTTGATTATCGCGGTATAAAATTCAATCGAGTTTACAGCGAAACACGATGATGAACAAGACGAACAGACCAAAAGACGAATCAATTTTATCCAGATTACTGTTGCAAAAGAGAACGATTTGAAGCCCAAAAGCAGCGGATGCAGATAAATATGAAATCGTCCACAGAAATTCGCTTGGGCCAATCAACTGTAATTAAACACTATCGCGTCATAATTGGGCTCGATGAAGAAATGCCCTAAACCAACTTTTAAGTTTCTTGAAGTAATATGAAGATATAAAGTGGCCATTCATGATGGTGTGAATATATGTTAAATCTATTGGACAAGTATAAACTTATTCGGATTTTATTTTTGTGATATTCTATCGCGGTGAATCTACACTTAATTACCAAATTGGTTGTGTGTATCATTCTATCACACTTGACGTACCTTTTTATTTGTATATTACATACCACGTCACGCGTTTATATGGTACATTTATACGTTTTTTATGTTACTTATATTTATTATATGATGTACATTTTCTCACGGTATTATGTACCATAATATGTTTCTATATGATACCTAAATTACTTATACGATATACCTGCGGCACAAACGTGTACTTATGTGTAAAAACTTTATTCTACTAAATACCTACGTAAAGAAATTCTGGTGAATTGACAATTTTTATACAAATAAGTATTTAAGTTTAAGTTTCCCATCTATCATTAATATGAAATAGGTTGCAATGAGAACCCTTCTAACACCCCACTACCAAGAAAAAGAAGCTGTTATTTCATTACTAACGCAACAAAAAGTCTTATTACATATAGTATCAAAGTCAAATGCCTGAACTTTCAGAAAACTGAAAAATGATGATATATAATCAGTAAAACCAGCAACAAAATCTTAATCCCCGGTAAAAAAAAGAAAAAAGAAGCTATGTGCTACATGTTCAAGATAATCTAAGGCAGGCAGGGCAAAACCCGAATCATGCATTTATCATCAAGAAGTCCGTAAAAGGAAACAAATCGTCCAAGAAAATCAACACGTAGCCCTTCGACTTCGGGAGATTCTCTTGCAGGGGCCTTCAGTAAAGCAACATACGGATACAAATATACTGCAACCTTCGATAACTTCTACCTAATCATCGCCATGAAACCGGCCTTCTTTCCTAGCACGAGACCTCGAATCTGCTGCATTATTATGTTCTCCAGCAACCGATTTATCAGATCGAGTGACAATTTTTATAGGGTGAGCCTCCGTGTTGAAGACCCACTGATCGAGAGGAATAACGGAAGATGGCGAAAAAAGAAGGTAGAGATATTTTAAAGTCTCGGCGAGGAAAAAGCTCTGCATCATGTTGTCTTTTACGCCAGTGTTGACCTGAGAACGAGACAAGAAATGTGTGTGGGCTTATATGAATTTTATTTAAGAATGAAGGGAATTTTTTTATTTTTTTTTAATGACTGACGTCTTTTAATCCGACGTATCCCGTGTCTATGCGGGAGTTCTTCTCGAACGCGCTGAAGATGTTCCATCCCCACTCTTTGTACGTCTTGTTTCCCGTAAAACGCCACAGGTAAAAGAGTGATTCTACCGTCTCTGGCCTCAGTATGTTCCATGACGTTCCAACGCTCATATCCTGATAATCATGGAGAGATCAAGCTCCGCTCAGAGAAAATAGGGAAAAATAGCCTTAGACCCTATAAGTTTCTAAAAAATAGCCTCGTTGACCAAATTTTTAAGTCATTAGCCTTAAATTTACGGGTATTTTTGTCATTTTACATGGTGACATCCTTCTATATAAAGAGAACCCCTAAACCAGGGGATCCATAAACAGTGGTTTGTGTAGTCAGTCGTCTAAGTAATAGGTCACGGTTTTGAATCCATACTACATCAATTTTTACCACCCTTAAATGCTTCGCATTTAACATAATCTATTTATGGGCCCTTAAGGGTATAATGGTCTTTCCACATTTAGAGGCTATTTTTAAAAATCCTTTTGTACCATGACTATTTACCTAATTAATCCGAGAAAATGGACCGTACTTGCGTATATTTTGCATGTGTGTGCGGGGAGAGAGTAAAAATGCTGACCTGTCCGGAGTTAAAGAAGTAGTTCTCTCCGGCCAACTTCGTTGGAGTAGATTCATAGAAGTTATAGCAGGTCCAAGCCAGCTGCAAGTACATAACCATTATTTTTACCCAAAGGCCACATAATTATTATATCTATCTCGCAGGCACTACAAAAGAGGGATTTTCAAATTTTACGAAATTAATATATATATATATATATATATATATATATATATATATATATTTGTACCTCCTCGGCAAGAGATAAGAATTTCTGAGCTTCATCAGGAGGATAATCAGTAGAGCCCAGTGCTAGCATCCCGGGAGCAAAACATGCTAGTTCATCCATCTATAAGCATGAGGGAACAATGAGATAGTGAGGTAAGAACGGAAATTGTGTGTTTAATTGTGTTGGAAATAAAATATATAAATATAAAATATGATACACTCCCTTCAAGCTTAAGCTTTTAGGTGAAGTGTTCATTCAACATGGTATCAGAGCTCAGGGGCCAATAGGTCATGGGTACGAATCTTCACGACCACCTATTTAAGAAAAATTACACGTCCAATGCTAGATAAGAAAGAAATCAACCTAGACGTGAGTGGGTGTTAGAAATAAATATATAAATTTAAAATATGATACGGTTCCTTCAAGCTTAAGCTTTTAGGTGAAGTGGTCATTCAACAAATGAATGTCCGTGACAATTAGTTATAAGATAAGCCAACCTTGTCTATCATAGAATTGCCAATCTTCTCACAGATGTATGCAAATGAAGATGGTGTAGTTCTTCGAACCAAGCTTAAGAGGCCTTTCATGGATGTTTCCCACATTTCCCTGTTGGTAAGTGTGTGACGCGATGGTTGTTTGTTAGAATTAGGACTGGCAAGAAAATATTACCATGAACAGAAATACGCTACAGACAACAAAAAATGTTGGATGTTAAAGACAATCAGAAGCAAAATCGACGAACAAGAAATCCACATAAATGTTGATCTACGGTTTACGGAACTCATATCATTGACAAAAGGAGGAAACATTTTGCACTTACCTATAATGCTTCACAACAGTAGTTTTGTTTCCTTGTATCCAAACCTTCAGCAAGTATTCGTAAAAGCTGCAATATTTTAGTTCGTTCAATACGTATTACATAGAATATAACTCAGACAGTCACAGACAACAATAATTAATCCATATTCAAAGTAAAATCATTAAAATGTGCTAGCTATATATCAGAAGATCAACCTGTCTCCCATGGCTCCAAAAGTAATCGTTGAGTAAGATTGTGTCCCTTTGTGTGGATTAATATATATGGGAAGCAGACCATCTTCAGGGAAGGTTTTGTTCAGCTCCAGAATAACGTTTTCAACCTATAATTGAAGAACAATAACTTAAATCAACGAGACAAGAAAAAAAGCTCAGCACCATTCGCGTAAGTCATTACATATTTCCCAGAAAATATATTTCATTATTTCAATCATACCTTTTGTTGATACTTGGGATCCCCTGTTCTTTGGGAAAGAGCAATAAATTCCAGCTGCTCTGTACCGGAATCCGCCAAAATGCTGTCACCCTAACATTGATTATTGAAACCTTATTATTATTACCTCTCGTGTGCATAAATACATGAATGACTGAGTATTCGGTTTAGATCATAAAAGAATTCATAGAAGCAAGTACACGTTATTCAACTATTCACAGGCAAGGTACAGCACGAGATTATATTTATTTTTAATTTTTTTAACGATGTCTACTTACTCCTGTCCACCCGGGATTATGTGGATTTCCATGAGCCAAATTAATGAAATTATACGGAATGCCAGAAGACGTATCCCAAGCAGGCAGCAGTCTGTTGGCAATATCTTTAGCCTTTTCCAGGAAAATTTTATCTCCGGACAAATCAAAAGTGCTGAGGAGTCCACCAACAACTCTGCATATTCACAGAAATAGAGAGGACCGATGAGGATGGCATTTTATGTAATTTTTTTTTTTGTTTATTCTTAACGATCTACATCCATATTAGAGGATTTTGATATCCCTGTATTGGTAGTTGAAAACAACAATGGTACTTAAAGAAGACAATTAAACCTTATAGTAGTCTCGAAAACACTTGCATCGTAATTCTTGTTAAAATCCAAGGATTCTGCAACCCACCTGCACAAGCAAAAGTTGTGAAAATGTATAATAATATTTCCGTAGGATCTTTTACCGCAACGATTAAGAACGCGGAGCCATATCTCACGCATTTAATTCAACTCTCACATAGAACAGTTACTACAATGATTGCCTGGTTAATTCCTTGGAAAGAGTAGTACTTTACCAGATGAATAGCAATTTGTCACAAAATGGGCAAGCAAACCGGTCTTGATAATCATGGAATGTTATATCTTTCAGGAATGATATTAAAAGGTTATATCAAGAGGACAAAAAAAAATGAAGTTTTTTTTTATCGTTGCAATTCATCTTAATAAGGAATGTTTGGTTACACAAATTTTCTCAGAACAAAATAGCAGATGCAATTTAGGATTTCACAAACTAAAAAGCATCATTAGATTCACAAGCTGACAAGTTACGTACAGCTTACTTTTAAAAAGTGCAAACTGTCGGGTTGATAGGGCAATTACCACATAAAATGAATACTAAATGGATATATATAAAATATAATAGATATAAAAAGCATATCTACTCAAAACACAAAAGATCAGAAATGAACTTACTCTCTGGCTCTTTGGAACTGTTCATCCAATCCCATAATATATAGCGTGTCGAGCGCATCAATTAAAGTTGCTCCAAGACCACCGAAGCTATCAATTCCCATCTTTGACTGGGGCTGGATACCACAAATTCATACAACATTCCTTAATTACAATTCAAGGGTACTTTGAAACACAAAAAAGTATCTTATTCTTGAAATAAGAACAAGCACCCAATCAACATATTTAATTGATTATAAAAAACGCAGCGTGATTAATTTTCTACATAATGAGTAAGGTTTAACTCTTTTGAAACAAAAAACGTACCTGCAACTCATCATGCCCCCAAGCATACTTTTCATATGAACTCCAAGCATGGATCATAGCATCTTTAACTTTTTCTCTACGCTGAACATCAATTGGGTCATCAGGGACATCTGAATTATTAATTATTTTGTTGATAATGTGTCCTTTTCCTGTACCACTTTGGCGTTTCTTTATGTCTTCCAGCTGAAAAGAATCCAAAAAAATACATATATTCTTCAAAATGAAGATAAAAATAATGAAACAGTAATAAAAGGTTTAATCAAATAGAAAGGAAGGCATGACCCGAAGCAACATAAAACATTTGTGGATAAAAATATATTAATTATCTCAGATATAGAACGACAACGTGGATTCTAGAGAATAAGGAAATGTACAAATATCAAACACCGTACCGTATTTTGCAACCGCTTAACCTCATCAGATAATTTAGAGAGCTCCTCCTGCAACATAATAACACAACAATCGCAACGACAGCCAATGCGATATTACATAATTTGTAGGCACCATTCACCATTCAAAATCACAAATGATAGGATGAAATTTGATGTGTACAGATGAATAAAGTACTATCATATGGTTTAGAGTTGTGTAGTCTGGTAAGTCGAGAAAGGCATATAGCTACTGGAAGTAAACATTAAACGTGAATTTTTTTTCCCACTATCCAATCTAATTAAGAATTAGAGATGTGAATGCAGCGTGGTAAAACCATTTCAACAACTGCCGAACTACTTGGTACCAAAATGGCAAAAGCTCACCGATTTTCCGGTAATTGTACCCCACGGGAAACAACATTCAATTACAATCAATGTATATGTATATACCGTAATTGATCCACTCATCATAACCAAAATCAAAACTTTTGGCTTACGATAGAAGCAATCTACTGAAACAAGGTACGTACTAGATCGAACCATTATTAGCTACAACGTAATTATTTGATCTAATAGATTTTCTACCAGGCAACTTCAGATTATTGTCCAGAAATAGTTGCAGGGCCACTACGAAATGGATTACTCTTGTTCTCACAATTGTTTAAAAATAACACTAAGGCGTCCAAGAATCAAAGCTTCTGAAACTTTTTAGCTAAATGCTGAAACCATTTCTTTCTTTGGGTTACTGCAATAAAAAATGGAGGTATCTTCAATGAAAATATAGAAACTATTGAGACCATTTCCAAAA
This sequence comes from Linderniella brevidens, assembly GCA_004919715.1. Classification (NCBI taxonomy): domain Eukaryota; kingdom Viridiplantae; phylum Streptophyta; class Magnoliopsida; order Lamiales; family Linderniaceae; genus Linderniella; species Linderniella brevidens. The sequence goes on along the minus strand of SWDC01000149.1, from coordinate 13,039,463 downwards.
CATTTCTGCAGATTCAATCAATTCAGCTTGCGGAAACGAAATTTAAACTATGTCAAGAGCACCGATCGATTGATATCGATATAAAAAAGAAGACAAATGCACCTCATGTTCCCGAACAAGAGTCTGACGATCCCAAACAACCAAAGAAGCGGAAACAAACACAATGAAGAGCAAAGCTAATCTCTTGGGTCTCTTCAAATAATACGCCGGATTTAAGTACCTCCACCGCGTCGAAGACGATCTACTCCTCGCCATTTCTAATTCGTAACAACTTTTGAGCCGATTCAAAATTTCAGATTTGTTTCCGGCTACCGAGGAAAATAAACGAAAGGAACATCACAACGATCTACCGGCAAAAATCCTTCCGAGATATTTGCAATACGCCACTTCGGATTTCAGTAATAAGAAACACTCCCAATTCAGAAATTTGGGGAAATAAAATTTCTACGATTATGCATAATAACAAAGAAATAGAATATTGGAACACAACTAATCAGGATCTGACACGTCAGCACAAAATGACGCCGAATTTACATTTAATTAATTATTTTTTTACCACTTGACTTGACTTTGACAGACTACATTGTTATCGGCAAGTTCGGCGGAGCTATGACATAGGAAGTTTGGTTTTTTTTTTTTTTGTTATTTCTTTCTTTTTCCTCTTTTCTTGATATAGATTTTTTGTAAAAGAAAACGGTGAAACTACAAAAAAAAATACCTCTATATATAAATAAATTTTAATTTAATCTCATATTAGATAAATTTTATATGCAGGTACCTAAAAGAAAAATATTTTTACACATAGGTACTCATTTGTCCGAGATTACCTTTTTTCACTCCTTGACGTACCTTTATATATATATATATATATATATATATATATATATATATATATTACGAACAACATCACGCGTTTGTATGATACCAAAATGTGTTTCTTATGGTACCTAAAGTCCTTATATGATGTACTTTTTGTTCGCTTTAATATGTACCTTTTTTCACTCTATTATGTATCAGACGACGTTTCTTTATATTACCTAAATGTCTTATATGTTGTACCTTCGACAAATGGGTATTTATGTGTAAAAACTTTATTCTACTAGGTACCTACATATAAAAAAGTTCTGACAAGGGACTGAATTGATATTATTTTTTTTAATAGGTATTTAAATGTAAGTTTCCAAAAAAAAAATACTTAAAAAACGTTAGAATCTCCCGCATCCTTACCGTGCTTCACTATAGATTTTCCCGGTCACAATAAAACACAGGGAAATATATAGTGGACCTTTCGGGAAAAAAAAAATATATAGTGGACCTAAAATAAATATCAGTAGGACCAAAAAGCACTTCAATCGGGACAATAGCATCGTTAGGAAAAGCCAAGACCGATGGCAAACGGGTCTACGGCGATCAATTGCCGGAGGATTTTACACGGTGGAGATTGGGGTGATACATAAAAGAAAAAAAGAATGTCGATGATGGAGATGAATCACGGGGTATTTTCGTAATTTAAAAACTTTGGAAGGACTAAAAGTTCAAATACTTAGACCCACGCCGGAGTTGTGGTCCGACCCGTCAGTGGTATTCAGTTCATCAAGAGTAGGCTTAGCAATCGGGCGGAGAACAATTTCGATATTAACATAATATTTTAACAAGTTAGATTTATCAAATCCGGGCGGATAACATGGCAATAATCCCCACGGGGCCGGGACTGTAATCTCCATTTCCGTCCAATATCCGCCTACGGGATAAAATTTTCCCCATCTTTGTCCCGACTCAATAGGGATTATTCCTTCCTTTCTCGTAAATAATGTCATAAATCAAACATTTATTTCGATGAAAGGTTCGAAATCTCACAACTTAAAAAAAAAAAGAAAAAAAAAAGAAACTTGTTGAGATAGTACCGAGTACACAGATTTATTTGTAACAGCAGCGTGCCAATGATCAGCATATTATGTTCAAGAAGTAGGAAGAAAAAGTAAATGCAATATTAGAAAACAATGGCAGCAAATAAAGTTTTTAGGTCTCCCTCGAATTGCCAAGACATAAGTTCTGCTGAAGCTGCAGTGACAGAGTAGAAGAAGAAGATCGGTTACATAAGATAAAAGAAGCAAGTTCGTGCAATAACAACAAATATAAGAATCCATTGAACGAGGGCAATACGACACGACATTGTCGGCAGGAAACATAAGCAATTAAACCCGTCTTAACTTATTTGTCAGATTTTGCAGTAAAGCCTATCAATGTATAGATTAACAAAGTCATCGAACAATATGCAAGTACACCATAGAGAACTCGCAGATAGCTTTAAAATCTAATGCCACGGTAATCATATTCACTAGCTCAATTTGTCAAATTGGATAAATAATTTACACTTAAATTTAATGCGTACATGACTGCCCCTTGAAATGAAAATGCCAGAAAGAAACCATAAAGAAGGGTATACCAGCTTGCATCAAAAAGTTCGCAGGACATTCAACATTGACTTAAACAAATAACATAACACTTTACTGCAGCCCAAATAGAATCGAGGCAAACAAGTGTTAATATTATTATACATTGCATAGCAACATTGCCTTAAATTTTCAAATCATGCTTGATAAAGGATTCAGAAACTGATAAAATAATACTAAAGCTAATGAGGCCAACCCAACCGAATGCTGCATGTGATGTTTCCGTTCCACATTCTATTACTACTAGCCAATATACAGAATTTCCTTTCTCTAACTTCACGGATCTGTTTGAACAATTGGTAAAGGAAACTTGAGGAGTCGAGTGACTCCTTTTCAAGAGTTAGATATCCAATGGAGGGGGCTGGGGGGGGGGCGTAGATTACTTGCAATGAGTCTATCCTCCTTTTGCATATAAAGCCAATCAAAACATGATCGAACACAAATTTGTTTGCAAAGAAGCAATTCCTATCCAGTTCAATGAAACAAACAAACCAAAAAACACATATGTGTTCTGTTTTTTCTCTGCTAAATTATTGGATCCGGAAAAACAAAACAACCAAAATCTCCTGAAATGGCTAAACAGAACAGGATGCGATGCGCACCGACCGAGAGAGAGAAGGAGAGGCTTGGTGTAGGAATTACCTGAAAACGGCGTCGTTAAGGAATCAATGTTTCCCATCCCCGTGTTCCAGCTTGTGCTGGAGGTGGCGACGCTCCTCTGGAAGAGCGATGAGGTAAGAGAGCGCCATACCGCCGAAGCAGATGTGATAGACCGGCTCGACGGAGCTCGTCTCGATGTATTTCGCGTGGTACGCGTCGAGTCCACGCTTCGCCGTGCTCTTCAGATAGTTGATGGAGAGCATCGGCTTCAAATAGGCAGGCAACTCCTTCACCTTCTTTCCCTTCACCTCGTTGTAGAAGGCACGCATCGCCATTTTTTCCAATCTGATTCGATCGACGTGTTCGCTGATAGAATTCCCCTATTAATAGATCTACAACCTTAGCCTAATTTCTGGCCGTAGGGATTTTATTTTGTATTTGTTGGGGGTTGAATTTTCTTGCAATTTTCTTTTTCTTTCTCTATTTGTTTTTCATTTTCCATGAGAAAGGTGTGATCTTGGGCCAGTGGGCTCATTTTCCAGTTTTGAGCCTGACGAGCCCAACGTTGAAGCGAGCCGCAGCCCATTAAAAATCGCAACATAGCGCTTCTTAATTATATTTTTGGTGGATGAGGTTTAAGGATACTTAAGTTAAAGAATATCACCTTTGGTCAAGTATCAGAATTGAAGATAATAAAGGCATTTAAATTAAAGGTAGTAATTTTAGACATTTAAGTAATTAAACTTAAAGCAATTTTAGGACAATTAAAACAGAAATCTAATATCAACCCAAAAGTTATTCATGTGGCGTTGGAAATGCCGATTGAGACTTGATTTTTTGTCTTTATTCCAATGAAGCGCACCTCATAAAAATAATAATAATAATAATAATAATAATAAATAATAGTAATAATAAATAATAATAATAATAATAATAATAACAAAAACAAATTTATTGGGTGGTTAATACATATTATTATTCTTTTCTAATTTATTTTAAAAAAATTTAAATTGTCACATCCACACAAGGAGTTCTTTTAAAAAATGGACTTTGACTCATTCAACTTTTAAAAATTAGCTTTGTTGACCACATTTTGAGTCAATGACATATAATTTAAGGTATTGTCATATTTTTATGATAGCCTCGTGTGTATAGCACGGGACCCTTGCTAAGGGTCCCTTTGATGACTTTTTTAATTATATATTACTATTTAATTCGAAAATTAACAAAATAGGGCTATTGGGGGAAGAATTAACAAAATATGGGAAAATGCGTCTTATAAGCGCGTCGTCGCTGCTAATAGACGCGGCGAAATCTTATAACAGTCGTTTCGAATATGGACCTAGGGTTTTGGCCCATATCGTGTTCGTCGCGTCTATTAGACGCGACGCCGCTTCCATTCCATTGGTTGCGTCGACGGGTGTTTATAACCTCCCTTCCTTTCTTTTCCTTCCCATTTGATCTTTAGCAGTCCGATATCACCCACAGCGATCACCGTGACCACTGTGACCACCGCGACCACCGCGACTCCCCTACCACCGCGACATCTCGTGTGCACTCCGTCTCGACCCCGACGAGAATCCCGAGCACAGATCCGCCCGCGCGTCCATCACCATCCCCGTCGCCGCCCGTCGCCGCGTCTTCGCCGTCGTCGCCCAGGACTGTCGCAGTCTAATTTGTGTAGAAGGTATATCGATTGCATTGTTCGTTCGAGTGTTTGTGTCGATATTCATCGTTATTATTTTACGATTTAATTGTTCGACCGCGTGATTATTTGATTGAATTTTAAGTTAGTGTTTTCAATTTAGGATGGATACGAGCGAATTTTATGGTCCGGTCACTCGATCGTTGTTGATATTTCAGAATAGTCATCGTTGTAACGATATGCTATCCAATACGGACGGTGCTTTAGACACTTCGTTGACAATTAGGGGTTTGGAAGGCGTAGTGTGGGGTAAGATTGCACGACCGGTACACTTACATGGTCTTGTTTTGAAAAAGTTGGATACAATGTCCCTATACGGCGTTTATAGCTGTGGATCTCAAAAAATAGATCCGCACTTAATTACGGCGCTAGTAGAGAGGTGGAAAAAGGAGACCCACACGTTCCATTTACCGGTGGGTGAGGCGACCATCACTTTAGAAGATGTCGGTGTGTTGTGGGCGCTCCCCATAGATGGTGCTTCCGTTACCCCGTAGGACGCAGGAGCAGTGGCTGAATTACTGCGAGGAGCTGACCAGCTACAGACCTCCGGAAGGAGCGTACCACGGGACCAAGGTGTCTTTGCAAAAATTTGCGGATTGGTTAGAAGCCAATCCGATCGACGACGAGAGCGCCGAGGTTGATGTAGAATGACACGCGCTTGCATATGCGCAATTGCTCATTGGCTCGATGATGTTTCTCGATTCAAGCGGGAGTCACACATCGATGACTTTCCTTCCATTACTAGAGGATATCGACGTGGTGCACACTTACAGTTGGGGCAATGCCGTTTTAGCTTTCCTATACAGAGAGCTATGCACGTCGTGTCAGAAGCGAAAGATGAACATCGGTGGAGCTTTGCGGTTGCTTCAGGTACGAAAATATTATAATTATCATTTTTACGGCCCAAATAGATTGACGAAGTTAATTATTTCTGGTAAAGGTTTGGGCGTGGATGCGTATATTACCCGTACAACCTATTGTCAGAAATCATCGAGTGGCGATGCAACCCGCAGTTATTGATGATATTGAGTTTCCCATTCCGCCACATGCTGCAAGGTATTGCGTAGCTATTTTTTTTACTTCAATTAAATTTATACTTATCACTATTTTTTATTCAGGTGGAATGCGCTATTTGATCATACATCATCGACAAACTCTAATTTGCATGCGATACGGGAGTCCATCGATAGCATGTCGATGGAGCAATTTGATTGGACCCCGTACAATTATCACGCACCTGAGATTGCGGCGTTGAGGCCCGAATGTCGACCCCAATGCTGTCGTTCGTCGTGCCCACTCATATGTTTTAATATCATTGAGTATCACTATCCCGATCGCGTGCTCCGACAATTCGGAATGATTCAGTCCATCCCGCAAGCTCTTGCGTGGCTTAATGTTGATCTCCATCGATACAATATCCGCAAAATCGTCGGACGAGATTGGAGATTGCATCATGTCAACATGAAGTCTTGTGGCTAACTCGGGACGAGAGGATTGTCGATGCGATGGAGTTAGGTGACGGTCCGAGATGCACCGCAAATTATTTTGCATGGTACCGACGCGTCACTCGTCGATACATATCTCCATCGACGATTCACATGCAGCGAGGTTTTCAGATTGGAGATATCGCATTCATCGACGTGATTGTTAGTTTATTGAGAATTATATTTATATTGTTGTATTTTTGTGTTGCATTTAATATTTAAAATGTTATTTTACAGTCGCAATATGTCGATGACGCCGATGTGAGATTTCGTCGTGGCGAGATAGATGGGGGTTTAGATGTTATAAATCGAATCCAACGGCTTGTCATCGATAGGCGCCAGCTGCAAAATCCAGGACCGTCGTCTTCACGGCCTATTACGCAGGACCCGGGACCGTCGTCTTCACGACCTATGTCACAGGATCCGGGCCCATCATCCTTACGTGTTCCGATAGGCTTATACGACGATGCTGGACACGCTACGTCGACGCAATTCGGCTACGACGAGGAGACTCCTCCACACCATCCATCTACTCAACAAGAGCGTCGTCCGTGTCGAGAGCGTCGACCTCCACACGCTATGCACGCCCCACCCACGGCACGCTGCTTGGGCATGAGAACATGGAATTAAATACATGTCCCATTTTCCACAAGTGCACGTCTTCGCCTGAATGCTTACTATATGTTTTTTTTATTCATCCTAGAAGTATACACCTCGGATGTTCCCAAACGCGAGTCAAAATTGAAGGCAACATGACTGAAAGAGTGAGTTGTCCAATCACTAAACAATCTCCAAGCATAAGGGGACCAGTCATTATCCGAATTATTCATCGCGACAGAGCACCGTTAAAATCGATCGCAGAAGTACTGAACGCATCGATGGAAGCTGAAGTTGACTATTGCTTTTGGAGGCAAAAATCGAGCCCCTTTGAAAACTCCATTAAGGGCATATGAGATATTAGTGGTCATTACACCACATCGACGGCCTCCATCATGAACAAAAGTCCATTGTTCTTTGTTAATTTTATCCAACCAAGTCCGTGCTTCCTCCTTCAACCGTTAATGTGATCCATAATCCGATTAAACTTCTGCAATGAGTGCGCCGTCCCAGCTCTATAGCATAATTGTTTCAGAGCCTTATCTTTGAATTCCTTGTTAAAGTTTGAGACTACGTGGCGTAAACAAAATCGATGCACCCCATTCGGTGGCCTGAAAGCTCGAGCTCACTTACTGTCATCAATATTCCTGCATGAATGGTTGTAAGTAATGGAATTTTCAATGAATCTACAAAGAAATATCAATGAAGCATACGACTGCATGAATGAAAAATCAAATGAAAATCTATATACCTGGATGACGATCTGAAATCAAGCATAAGACTTGATTCTCCAAGACATGAATATTAAGTAAGTTCAAGAACCAATACCAAGAATGTCTTGACTCTTTTGTAACGATTGCAAACGCGAGAGGGAAAATATTTTGATTTGCATCAAGTCCGACTGCAATCAACATTTTATATTCGTACTTGGAATATATGTGTGTGCCATCTACACATACAACCCTACGACAGTGCTTGAATCCATCAATGCACTGTTTGAACGTCCAGAAAACATACCCCATTTTATATAGTTCCGGCGTATTTGTTCGATGATTCAACCATTCCACGACCGTACCAGGATTGTACCGCTGCAGGGCTTTCATAAATATGGGAAGCTGTTGGGTTGAAGATTCCCAAGTGCCGTAAAGGTTTTCCTTCGCTCTTTTGAGTCCATGTCATGCTTGAATATATGAGATGTCATAACCAAATTCGTTCTTCACGAGTTGTTGGACGTTTTTGGGTAGAAACTGCGGGTCGGTCTTCACTATTTCTATTAACATTTTCGCGATCGAGTTTCGCGAAATATTACGATTCGTGCTTGCCAACTCATTCATGTAGCATGTGTGAGGACCACCACAACTTGTTATTGTCCAATATAATTTTTTCGTTTTAAAGCTAGCTCGTAATCTCCAATGGCAGTCATCAGTGTGATTACACTTTACGCTCCATGCATTCTTGCTACTTTCAGCAACGCGATACTCACGCCTAGCAATCCTCAAAGAGAAATCGTCAACAGCACTTTGCAAATGAGCTTTGCTATTAAAAGCCATACCTTTCGCGAACATTGGAGTGTCCCTATCGTAAAAATCACCGCCACCCTCATCAATTTCTGGAGGCGCCATTTGATATGTGGAATAAAAAGGCACCGAATTATAAGGTGCTATAATATCATCTCCTTGTACCGGAATGTCATTCGCCGGACCATCGTTAGTTTCATCTCCCACGTCTACGTCTTTTGATGGATCTGGAAAATCTCTAGTTCACCACCCTCGTCATCGGCTTCAGAGTCACTAACATCACTGTTTTGCTCAACTTCATGCACGATCGGAGGCACCACTGTCGAATTATCAGGGACAATCCGACTGCTCGAAGGTACATCGTCATGAGGAGCATGGAACGAAATTTTACTCATTCCTTGGGTGTCTGCTGTAAAGTTAGGAAATGAGTAGTTCGAGGCGAGATTCGTGAACTCGTCGGGAACCTCTACGTTGACATCGAAACGGACGTTTTCATTCACCTCGACAAATACTTTAATCAAATTTAGTTCTGCATTGGCATCCAAGAAGTATGCTAGTTCGGCATCATTAGTAATACGAAAGAGCCTGTGATAAAGCCGAGAATTCTGAAAGTATTCATTCTTCACTTGTACGGTTAAGGAGAACGAAGTGTTATCGACACGAGTCGTCTCGTGAAGCATGGCCAAAAATTGAGCAAAATTGGCATCGCGACGAATTCGCCGAAAACCAGTGGGTGGAATACTATAGATGGTGTTTGATTCAAGGACGATTTCACCGCCATAGTAGACAACGACTTGAATTTTACGATAGGCCATGATATGAATTGTGCGGGTGGAATAATTGGATTTTTAGTTGCGTTTTAGTTTAGAAAATATGACTGGGAGGCGAGGGTGTCGCATCTATTAGACGCGTCGCCGCATCTATTAGACGCATCGTCGCGTCTATTACATGTGACGATAACCCGACAGGTCTGACTCACTGAAAACCGAATAAAATACCACGTGAACGAGGCGTCAACTCATGTTCCAAAATCGTCGCATATATTAGACTCGGCGTCGCGGCCAATAAACGCGACGACGCTCCTATTAAACACGTTTTGTCGTATTTTGTTAATTCATGCCAGAATACCCCTATTTTGTTAATTTCGAAATAAAATACTACTATTTAATTAAAAAAGCATCCCTTTGATATTGTATTGGAGAGGTCCCGTGCTTTATATCGGGTCACTTGGGCTCAAGTGACCCCTTATATATAACACGAGACTCCTACAAGAAATTATGTAATCAGGATTCGAATCTACGACCTATTACGTGAGTGACTAACTATCCAACCACTAGACTACTCCTGACCCATGCCCTTAACATATTTGTTTCTATATGATGCCCAATTAGTAAGGATAAAATAATCATTTTACACATAGATGCTTTTTTTGTTAGAATTCTTTTATGACAGGGCCATTATATATCATGCCCTCGCTCTTTACAAACTAGAATAGATATTTATATATAATTATATAGTATATTCCTTTATATTTTAATAGCTTGTAATACAAAAGATAACATTATAACTCAATTTAGTTGTGAGAAAATTGAAGTATTCAAAATTGATAAAAAATAAAAGGTAAAATAGGCATGATATGATGATATACAACTTAATCGGAGGTAATTATATACACCATATAGTATAGATATATAAAGATGACAGATAACCTTTGTCTTTCCAACGTTGTAGTGCTGCTACAACTTATTATACTGAATCCAGACTTACAAAACAAATACATCCCCACTTATTGGTTGATTCAAAAAAATAAACATAGCTAAATCAACAAAGCAGATTTCACTAGCAGAGTAGGGCAGAGTAGTATAGCAACAAAATCCTCAATTCCCATGTGGCACCAACAACACACAAATCCCAGAAAGATAGAAAGATAGATGCAGTAAAAAAAAAGACTGTGGACGTACATCAACGGGTTTCGTCCTCGAGGTTGCGGAAACCAGCAGTTAGGTCCTCATATAGCTTCTTAAACTTCGCTACGAGGGCGTCTTCTCCCTCAGCAGGATCCTCGAACTTCTGGGAACTGAAAAAGAAAATTTTCGGTGAAAAAAAAATCTTATTATGTGTTTAAAAAATGAACAAATTGATTTTCACGTGGCAATGAGTTAAAAAAATGAACAATCTATCTTCACGTGGCAATGATTTTACACTTACACTAAACGGTAGAAAAGATCTCCGAGGCGATGCTTGATGAGGGTGTAAGTTATCTTCTGCCCGTCCATTCCCGCTGCTCGCTCCACAGCCTGCAGCACGTGGGATGATGAGAATATTACGGAAATGAATCTCATTTTAAAAGTGGCCTTGAATTTTTTTTATGGGAAGAAGCATTTTTCACCTGATTAGCCAAATTGTAGAAATGAATAATATTGCGCATCATCCACACGGATTTGTAGAACGGGCAGAACTTATCGTACCTGCGGTTAGAAAGTAACAGAGTACACGTAAAAACAGTTATGGAATGTCTGTTTAATGATAAAATGTAGAGATGGATACTAACGGAGTAAACGCGTTCTGTGCGAGATAGTCCTCTCTCAAGAGCTTAGCAGTTTCCAGGGTAATTTTGTCAGTTTCTGCTAATGCATCTTTTCCAACAAGCTGCAAGAATAATCAAAAAAGAAATATTTTGATGAAAATGTAAACAAAATTTGCTTGTACAGCTGGCAATTGAAACAACAACTATAATAGATTTTTGGTGCTAAGAAACCCAAAGAAACAAATGTACCTGCACAATTTCGTTCAGATCATCTTCTCTCTGCAGCACTTCACGAGCTTTCGTCCTGATATCTATAAAGTCTGGATCAAACTTCTCATAGAAGGATTCCAGTGCCTAAAACAACAAAAAGCTTCAGATTACACAACAGTTGCTACAATAAATTCCTTGAAAATTGAAACACGAAACACTACGAATTGGCACGATCTTCAAAATCGAGAGGACAAATGTGTAGCTATATACCCCAGAATACTTGGAGTAAGAAATAAGCCAGTTCACAGAAGGGAAATGTTTCCTCTGTGCCAACTTTTTGTCAAGACCCCAGAAGACCTGAAGAAGGGAAACAGATTATGGATCACAAGGTACATGAAAGAACGAAAGCAACAACATTTATCTCTCTATAGTTAATTCACCTGAACGATACTGAGGGTAGCTGATGTAACGGGATCGGAGAAATCTCCTCCGGGAGGAGAAACTGCCCCAACGATGGTGACACTTCCCGTTCTCTCAGGACCACCGAGGCACTTTACTTTCCCAGCACGCTCGTAAAAAGATGCCAAACGTGCTGCCAGGTAAGCAGGGTATCCACTATCTGCAGGCATCTCAGCCTACAAGGATAAGGTACTTATCAGCATAATAAAATATTCAAATATACAGTCAATCATAAAATGCAAGTACAGGTATGATTTACAATGAGAAGGTAATCAGCATAATCAAATGCAGAAGCTTAAACATAAATTGTAGCAAAATAATATGGGACACATACAAGTCGTCCAGAAATTTCACGCAATGCCTCCGCCCAACGGGAGGTTGAATCAGCCATCATACTGACATTGTAGCCCATGTCTCTGAAGTACTCAGCTATGGTGATTCCTAAACACATGCAAGCAAAAGTTATGCAACCATTAAATAACCATCTTTCATTTGCCATATACTAATGAATTTGTTTCATTACTCTCGTCTAGAAAATATGCTCCAAGGCAAAGATATATATGTAGTATATCATAAACTAAGTTCACCTGTGTAAATTGAAGCTTCACGGGCAGCGACAGGCATATTTGAGGTGTTGGCCACCAGTGTAGTACGCTTCATGACGGATTCCTCCCGACCATCGGGCAAAGTCATTGTTAATTGAGGGAAGTCCATAAGAACCTGCAAAAATCCCTACGTCTAAAAGAGATATCGAAAATTTTATACAAAATTGAGCAAACAATCATGCAAAACTACGTGCCTCTGCCATTTCATTTCCTCTTTCTCCGCAACCAACATACACCACAGTGTCGGAGTTAGAATACTGCATATTGTGTAAGAGAAGAGAGTGGGTAAGAATCATGAAAAAAATGCAACTTATTTGTATAAAATGAAACTTCTGCGTAGTACTCACCTTTGAGAGTGCCTGACTAATGACTGTTTTACCGCAGCCAAATGCACCAGGGATTGCACAAGTACCTCCAAGCACGGACGGGAATAGTGCATCAAGAACCCGCTGCGAAATTAATTAATCAAAATTTGCAAAAATGCAGTAAATAATTTATAGGGAAATGAAACACTGAAAAGAGGAATAGTTCATTACTAATAATCACCTGTCCAGTTAATAGAGGAGTATCAGCAGCAAGTTTTGAAGCAACGGGTCTAGGTGTACGCACGGGCCAGGTCTGCAGACATGTTGGTGATTAAGATTTGGGTTTTCGAATTTATGTAACGCTGATAATTAACAAATTGTAAAATGCTAACCTGAAGCATGGTGAACTGTTTTTTGACTCCTTGAAATTCAAGCTCAAGAACTGTATCCTGAAAAAAATGAGGGAAACAATCAAATAATTAAAAAAAAACTTCTAGCTTTAGGTAAAAGTTAATGCAGTGCAAATTGAGTATTATACTGAACGGAAACAAACCTTCAACGAGTATTGGCCAGCAGGTGCAACATAAGTCACCTTACCCATGGCATCAGGAGGAAGAGCAACATGATGTTGCATCAAACTGTTCTCAAACACATTCTGCATTATAAATTGGTGAGAAAGGATAAACATCACAAGATCTGTGTAATCGCGTTGAATAAAACCAGAGCCTGGATATTCTGTAGTAGATTACCGCATATAAGTCACCTCCACTCAGAAGGTCACCTTCCCCTGTGAACAAAAAAAATAGTATTAAAATGCCAATATTCTAAAGTATCTGCAATTCAGCAAAAGATGTTGGAGTTAAGGCGAACTGAAATTAATAAAGTTCACGAACCTATTTTCTTTGGCTGAAATTCCCATAGGGTATCCTTGTCAAGGGCTGGCACGGAAACACCGCGAGGAATATAAACGTCACCAGATCTTATGGCAATGGTTTTCAGAGGCCTCTGCATAAAAAGCAATATTAGAGACATGCAAACGGACGATCTAAGAAAGAAACAAAATTCTCGCTAATAAAATGTTTTTGAAACAATCACGAACCTGGATACCATCAAAGATATTTCCCAGGATTCCAGGACCCAGTTCCACTGACAATGGCTGAAAAGTTAAGCAGATGAGCATGTATTTAGTGCTTTATATTCCATAAGGAAAGAAACAAGTGTATCTGAAATTGCAATTAGAAATAGAAAAAGATTACCTTGCGTGTTCGAAGAACAGGGTCATTCACCATCAACCCAGCTGTTTCCTCATACACTATGGAAAAAGCAGAAATGTAGAAATAAATAATAAGCGTGCGTAAGTATTGTCTTTCAGTCAAGTGATATGTACATCGAAAAGTAAACAGAAAAAACAAAAAATCAAAATTTTTAATAATCTTAAGGACATTTCTCGGTTGTTAAGTAAAAAATTTAGCCCAAAAAATAAGCAAAGAATGGTGACTTTAAAGGATTTAAAAAAGACCAACCCTGAATAGTGGCGGAATCTCCTTCCAGACGAATAATTTCCCCAATTAGATTATCATTACCGACACGAACAAGTTCATACATAGCAGCTCCAGCCATTCCATCAGCAACAACCACCGGTCCTGAGACCTGTCAACAGTATATGAAGTATAATTTGCCGAGGCTCCTTTATTATACCTTATTAAGGTATAACAGATACATTAATAACTCACAATACATCGTTTCTTCTTTTAGCAAACACTAACATATGAACCATTTTGATCTAGGTTTACACTGATATTTTTCAATTCCCTTGTTTGAAGCAACTGCTCATTTGATTGATACTAGAGACGATAGCTGATCTGGGATCTACCCAATGCATTTTTCTCGACATAACATTCCACTATAAATCAGGACCATTAATTCATCATCAAATAACCTCTAATAAACACTAAATGAACCAAATTCATCGGTCGAAGAAAAACCTCTCAAATCGAGCGGCGTAAGAAAACCAATGCATACTACTGACCTTGCGAACATATCCATACTCGCTCTCCTTCTCTGCGTCTTCAAAGGTGGTTATCGGACCTCCGTAGACAGCCGGCATCTTTTCAGATCGAATGGATCAGGTAAAGATTCAAAGGCAGTGATCCGATTAGGTATCTCGAATTTCAACTGAATAAAGCAGGATTGAGAGAGACAGAGGAGAACGTGATGGGGGTAAATTGTTATATAGTACGTTCAGCTGGTCACTTGATTGATGGAGGGCATAATGGTCAATTTAATACTCAATTGTCCCTGAATCGAGTCACGTCGTGCTCGTGCCATTAAAAAATGGAGGGTATATTTGTAAATTCCAGTTCCCGACCCAATTCGTGCCACGACGAGAAGGTTATTTGCTTATTTCAGGAAACAGATCGCTAGAAATGAAGTGTTCAAATGGGAATCTCAAAATCTCTCCTGCTTCTCGATCGAATTCCTCGGAAACCATAGTTGATCGTGCGAAATTTGCTTTGAGGAGTAATGTTTACCGGAGACAGCCAGCGTTAGATCGGTAAAAAATGAGACGGCGACACGGCGTCGCCGTTGCCCTAATTGGCGATCCCAAGTTGGTAATTTTCGGATTGAGCCGGTTGGTGATTGCCGCAAATTGCAATTCGACAGATAGATTGTTGATTTTCTTCACAACAGACCACTGGAGTGGAGTTGGAGTGGATTTTATCATCCTGACGACTCATTCAATGGAAGATGCTGATATTTTTCAAGGTCAGAATTGAAATTGTAGCAAAGCGCCGTCTTCGTTGTTGAAGTCGATCTTGATTCATCACTAATATAAGCTTTAATTGCAGGAGATGCTGCAGGAGCTCATCATGATATAAACTGCTAAAGAAGTTCTTCAAATCTGTGAGTTCAACAGCTTCCATCTTTAATCAGAGGCTCATTTTGAACAATCATCTGATGAAAAAACTGATTATTTTTCGTTGCGTTTGGATGTTTCACCAGAAGAGGAGAACAAATTTTCTTACATAACGTTTTTCGCCGAGCTCCAAGAAAGACAGAGAATCGGACTTTCAAGTAGATCTAATTACACTTGAAGAAGTTTTCCCGAACATTAATTCCCAGAAGGCCGAGCTTTAAAACGAAGCAGCTGAAGGCACCATCAGTGCTCGGGGCTTTCTGTTCTTGAATCTCCCGTCGGAGTAAGCTCGAACATTTATAGTCTAAAATATAAATATCGATGCTACATGAAATCGTGATTGATTCGATCCTTCTCAGTTAACAGATTCGGATTTACGGCAGTCAAGTCGCCCGTTGATTCATCATGGTGTAGGCGTTGGGGGCGCGACGATAGGTGCCCATATTTTCTTCTATTAACGTATTTATTTTTATCATTTTGTTTTTTAATAATTGAACTCATCAATTTGAACATATAGTTTAATAATCATCGTAAAATTTACATATTAGATAAAAAGTAAATTCAAAAGACAAAAAATATTTGCAAACTAAAGAAATTATTAAATTTATACATACAATGTATCATTTAAAATGTATACGAATTAATTATTCGAGCTTCATAAATTATATATTTAATGTATACAAATTTAAGCATTGAAAAAAAACCCATGTAATGTAAAAAACACATAATATCATTACAATAAACCTTACATTAATGCAGTAACGTGCTAAAAAATTAAGACAACGCTTTGTTCATAGTACATGTATTCAATATCAAAAGCGTAAATGCTTAAAATAATAACGAATTTGTTGCATATTTTGTCAAAAAACACAAGTATAAAAATTAGACATTGTCATTTTGTTTGCAGTGAGTTATATAATTAACTAAATACTAAAGAAAACATAAAATCAAAATTATTCTCACATATATGGATGAATGGATTGGGTCGTAAAACGATAAAGATTGATCAAAAAAATTTCAAAAAAATGAAATACTCAAACATGAGATGTCAAAAAATATGTGAAAAATGAAGACACACGTTAGAAAGTAGACATGAGAACTGGTCCCACTCCAAACCAAAACAAAAAATCAGTTTTGGTTCCGATTTTGAGATATCGGAACGGTTATGGAACTAAAAGAACATGATTCAGTCCGGAATCGGCGGGCTCCGTTTCTGCTTGTTTATTTTATTTTGCATCTTTTAAAATTATTTAACATTTCTATTTTCAATGGTTAGAGTCATTTAATTTTTACTGCTCATTTAATCTTCCTGTTTAATTTCAAATTACTCATTTAGTTAAACATTGTTTTCTTAAATTTTCAACGGATTTGTTTATTAGGTTTTTGGCAAAGACTCTTTTTTTTAAAGCTATAGGCCAACGGCACTTTTTTGGAATTCTTTTTTTTAATATATTAGAAATAGGGTGCATATGTAAACGTGCAGTCACATAAATATTGGAAACACCATAATTATCCCTATATATAGGGACCAGACATGTTGTATAGTGTACTTAAATGTTATCATATTTGTATTATTAAAATAATAAGTATAAATTCACTTTCAGTACCATTTTAAGTTTCAACTTCTTGATCAGTACCCCTCCAAATATTTCTTCCTGTTCAGTACCCATTTTGCGAAAATTGTGTTTTTAATACCACCAAACATTGAAAAGACAAAAATAACCCTCCTTTACAGATTCAGTTATACCAACTGGTCTTATTATTATACCAATATATTCAATTATTATACCAACTGTTATTACTGCTATACCAAGTCAAATTTAAGAAGGGTATTTAAGAGGAAGTTGAAACTTTAAAGGGTTTACCCAAATAATAAAAACGAAAAAATATAATATAGTTTCTTAGGCCACATCTTAAAACGAAAAAATGATATGATCGGATATTCTCACGAGAAGTAGGCATTATTAGGAGATATAGACACCGACGATAAATCACTGTTCATTTAATCATTGACACTTATAAAATATATAATATATATATATGTCAAACTACATTTACTAAGAAAATAAGTACAATATAGTACAAGTTAAATTCACCATTCGGCTTCATGTTTTTCGCTTTTAGATTTGGGGTTGTTTGTTTCTCTCGTGATGAGAGCTGTCTTCACTCTGGATTGTTATCAGAACGATCTTTTGGCTCTTTAGCCCGTGTAAATTCATAGACACTTTCGTTTGAAAAAAAAAACATCATCCTTCGAATTTATATATATTTATTTATATTAATGGGTTTTTTAGCTTAAAATATTGGGATTCCAATAGATAATAGACATGAGAAGATGGACCCTACATGCAGAAGGTTTGTATTTGTATATAATATTCTATCTTATTATCTATAATCTTTTATTAAGCACGTGCATCGTTTAAAAACTGTAATTTGGTGTATGAAACTTGGCCAAACAACTTCTTTTTAGAATTAATAATTTCGAAAAATAAAAAATAAGCAACCCAAGATAGAAAATTAACTATTGGACTTGGTCTTTCATCATTTTTATTTTATCTATACTCTTTTAGTAAGCGTGAACATCATTTAAAAACTGTAATTTGATGTATCAAAATTGGCCAACCAACTTTTTTTTAAAATTAATAATTTCGAAAAATATAAAATAAGTAACACACGATAGAAAATTAACTGTTGGACTTGGTCTTTCATCATTTTTATTTTATTAAATTAATAACTAAAAATTTTTATAAAGCATAACCATCCTTGTCGTGGAATGATTCAAATAAATAAAAATCAAAATTTTTTGGCACGCAAATGGGGTGTGCGCATAACACTAGACTCGGTAGGCACCCTAGGATAACTACGTCGACTTAATTTTATATGTTGCTAAAATTGCTATTTATCCTCATTTTTATAATTATATCCTTAGAAGTTAATTTTCTTGTTAATTACTTAAAAATAATACGAAATAAAAAGTAAAATTTCTAAACATATTATGTATATTTAAAAAAAATTATTAAAATAATATTTTGTATACTTATATATTAGTTTACACGCATCAAGTGGCTTACAATGCCAGTGTCATTTTACTATTTTGATCTTCTCATCCTTTGTATTTACTTGTATAACGAAGATTCGGGGTTGAAGTTTTCTCACGGCCGTGTGCGGCGACAGTTGCCTAGTTATTATTATATTATCTCAATCTCTTTTATCTTTAATGTTTATATATTGCAGTTTGCACCGAAAGAAAGAAGGCAAATCTACACATAAATCCCCAATTCCCAAACTATCCATCAACAAACTCCCCCCTTCCAATTCATTTATCATCAAACTCCCTCTTTCAAACTTTTATATCACATAGCTACCTAATGGACAATTATACCCCTGTAAAACATTAATATACCAAAATAACCATGTGAATATAATTAAAAAAGAACGAAGAACGAAAGCAGCGAACGTGAGATTAGGGCAGCGAACGAAAGCAGCGAACGAGAGAACGATTCTCAGCTTCACCTCCACAACGAGCAGCGAACGAGAGATTAGGGCTTCACACATTTGTTCGACTTGGCATTATCTCAACCGTATACTGTAAGAACGGCCGCTTTACACTTTCGTTTTTCGACTTTTATTTTTCGATTTTTTGTGGCATTTTGGGTTAATGTAGAGATTAGGGCTTTCATAGTTGCATTTCTTGAAGGATTTCATGTCGGGCTTTGTTGATTACGGCTCGAATCTGGGGTTTATGGCAAAATTAGGGTTTAATTCTCGTTTTTCGATTTGGGAACTTGGTATGTTTCAAATTAAGGTTGGTTAGCATCTAATTTCCCTGTTCGATGTAAAGGTACTGCATTTGTGACTGTCTTGGTACTGCTTGTATATGTTTTTTGGTACCGTATTACTAGCTGAAATTACCAGTGTTCTTCCGATAATCCCTCGAAGAAACGAGATGAAGTTTGTGGAACCAATCGCGCAGATGACAATGGTATATAACGTTTTGATAATCAACACGAGTTCTCAAATAGTGCTTTCTTTTTATGTTTCTTAAATAGTAAATTTAATAATGTTTGTTTTCTTTAGGGTATTGGAGGGGAACGAGATCAAGAGGCTGAGATACGTTCCAAAATCAAGAACGATTTGAGAGCCCGTGTTGAACAGTTGGAGGCTGTGATGCGGGAAAAAACTGAAGTAATTGAAAAGTTGAGAGCGAGGATTCAGGGAGCGACAGGGGAGGCAGAGGGTGAGGGTGATGATGAAAAGTCAAGAGGTTATCAAGGGGCTAGTCATCAAGGCGATGGCAGTAATGATGAGATTGCTGCATCGTTTGAATTAGACGGTAGGGGTGTTGTTGGTGAGGGCTGGGATGAGGTGGCTGAGGTTGGAGAGGCTGAGGTGGTTGGTGTGGCTGTTGTGGCTGGTGTGACTGATGTTGCTGAGGTGGCAAATGTGGATGAGGTGCCAGTAGTGGCTGATGTGGCTGAGGTGGATGAGGTGGCAATGGAAGATGAGGTGGGAAAGGTGGCTGATGAGTTGGCGAAGGCACTTGCTGAGTTGAAAGCTGCTGAACCCGAGCCAATGACCGTGACACCGTTAGCAGCATCATCGATAGCACGAAGAGTGAGAAGCCGCAAAGATAGAAAGAAGAGGCAGGATTATGAGTTTACTATGCCAGGATCCTCCGATACTACGGCACCGAAGAAAAAAATGAAGCAGGTCAAAGAGAATCTGGGAAAGAGAAGTTGCAACCCGAACAGAGAGATTGCATCAACACGTACAAAGAGGCGAGGAAGATTGGGTACGTTTAATTTATGTGTTAATGGTGTTAAGTACCTTTTTAAATATGTTGCCTTTAATTAATGTGTTTTAATTCCTATTGGGCTTATGCAAGGTTAACGGTTTGGGAGGTTAATCCTGAAGCCTTCTATATGTTGCTCTTCGGTGGCTTGATCATTTGTAAGTTTGAATTTTTGTAATTTAAACGCTTTATGTCATGTTCTTAACTTGTTCTATTGTACAGGCTCGTTTTCTGTCGACCTACTGGACATGGAGGTTGGGCTATAAGGCAAAGTCAATCATGCCATATTATAATATTTTGTAGTACCATAACTAGGTTGTTTGTAGTATCTTTTACGTATATATAGATATTTGCAGTACCTCTATGTCTACAATTGTAGTACCAATACTTATGTTGCTATAGTACCATCAGTAGGTGTATTGTAGTACCTTCGTCGTACCATTCGTTTGGTTTTCGAAAACACATACATTCTTGATCATTAAAGGTTTAGAGCTTACATAATGCGGGAAATAAAATAAATTAAATATATGGCAACTTAGTATGATTAACTACCGTAACGCACTCACGGACCGAAAAATAACCCGAACGACGTCGAAATACGCCAACTCTAATTTGTGGTACCAATATAAAGAATTTTGTAGTACCAACATATGGACAGTTGCGGTACCGTATTATAGTACTATGTAGTACCATAACTATGTTGTTTGTAGTATCTCACAATACTCTTCGTAGACGTTTGCGGCAAATAACAAAAATTAAACATATCGACTAAGAATGTGTCATAACTTATCGGCAACATATCGACAAAAGAATGTGCCGTAACCAATACAAAAGAATGTGCCATAACCTATCGGCGACATATCGACAAAAGAATGTGTCATGACCAATCGAGAACATGATGACAAAAGAATATGCCATAACCACAAAAAGATGGCATAACACACCCTTAAACTTTTTTATACCAAATGATCAACTTAGTATGATTAACTACCGTAACGCACTCACGGACCGAAAAATAACCCGAACGACGTCGAAATACGCCAACTCTAATTTGTGGTACCAATATAAAGAATTTTGTAGTACCAACGTATGGACAGTTGCGGTACCGTATTCTAATACTTTGTAGTACCGTACCTAGGAAGTTTGTAGTATCTTTTACGTACCGTGCGAGCGGCTTCGTAATACGCCAACTCTAATTTGTGGTACCAATGTAAAGAATTCTGTAGTACCAAAGTATGCACAGTTGAAGTACCATATTATAATGCTTTGTAGTACCATAACTATGTTGTTTGTAGTATCTCACAATACTCTTCGTAGACGTTTGCGGCAAATAACAAAAATTAAACATATCGACTAATAATGTGTCATAACCTATTGGCAACATATCGACAAAAGAATGTGCCGTAACCAATACAAAAGAATGTGCCATAACCTATCGGCAACATATCGACAAAAGAATGTGTCATAACCAATCGAGAACATATCGAGAAAAGAATATGCCATAACCACAAAAAGATGGCATAACAACCATCTGGACAAAACGACAAAATAAACACAACAAAATACATGCAAAATACGGGCAGGTAAGCTATGTAGCAACGGCTTCTTTACACGTACGACGATTATGCCCATATTTTCCACATATTTTGCACTTGTTTCTATTTTTATCAACTTGTGAAGGGTACCTCCGCATCTTTCGGCGACCGGGCATAACACGGATGTCTGGATCACGAATATACTCTCTATCAACGGCTTGAGCATTCATCTCGTGCGTCGGAATATGGTTGATGACAGCGCGATATGCATCCCTATACTTTTGAGATCGGAAATATGGATCACAGTAGTCATAAACAGATAGTCCCATCGAACATATACACGCCACCGCATGCTTACATGGTATCCCATAAACATTCCATTCTTTCAAAGTTGCGTAAATACTTTCAAACGGAACCTGAAACTTTATCCAGTCATGTCGTGAATCGATGTCCGACCATCTTCTTTGGAGGGTTACATATAAATCTATTAGAGTCGTCGTTTCATTGATCATCAATAAATATGTGCTCTTCTTATAGTCACACAATGCAAACAGCGTGAGCCCATCAAAGACATTTGTAGACAACATAGCTCCATATAATAGGACCTGTTAAAATTAATTCGACATATGATATTTCTAGAAAGCTTCAAAATGTACTTCATATAATAAATGTGAGTACGGTAATTCGACATGCTTTGGTACTGCATATAACAAATTGCTTTAACCAATAAATTACCCAAAATTTAACCAAATACTCACCTCCCTCGACACCCACAATATGCTAATGGTAGGAAATGGAGGAGAAAATCAAACTTTTTAAAGCTCGACCCCCAAAACACGACACCCACAGCTCGACACCCAATTTAGGTCAATCTCACTGCCACAAACGTTCACTGTGCACCTCAGCGGAGCGTTCTCGAGCTCAATTTCGTTCGATCGATCTCAAATCCGTTCGCTCGAGTCAAGAACCTCGACGAGTAACCCTCGGTGCAAAAAAAAAAAGGAAAACTTACCTGGACCGTGAAACCCACAGTGATTGGAAAGGGTAGGAGCTTTTCCGGCGGGGCAAGAGGTGTTGCTTGAAGTCCTATTCTGTTGCCGCCGGAGCTTTTCCTCGAGCTCAAATCCGTTTCCCTACGGCCTTCGCATAGAAGTTCCAGAGGTGATGGTTGAAACGTGTGTTCTGATGGTTGAATTGGAGAAGAAAATATTTAAAAAATAATAAATGAGGGGCAAAATCGTCCATTCATGTAAGTAGGTAGTGATGTGTAAGAATGTTTTGATTTAGGGAGTTTAGTAAAAAATAAAATGAAATGGGGAGTTAGTTGATAGAAAGTTACGAAATGGAGATTTAGTTGAGGTTGCCCCAAAGAAGGAATAAAAGAAATAATTTTTCGAATTACTTAAACATCCAAAGGGACATGGGCAGTTACAACACCTCTCTTCCCGTTCAATTGCACTTTTTCGTGATTTTATTCCAGATTTAAACGACGATTCGCACCATTGATGGAAACGATTTTTTCTGCCGAATCAGATATAAAAAATTAATTGAAAATACAGAAGTTTAAAGTATTGAAACTATGATTTTTTTACATTAAGCTTCCATTGAAACTATTAGAAAAAAAAAAAGAGAAAAGCTATTAAAGAGCATCTTAATAATCTTTCTATTTTTCTAACGGGTAATAACATTTTGAAATTCGAAAATTGAAAAATGCCGAGCGTCCATCTTTGTGGGTCCCGCAGGAGCCAATCATCGCGGATTGGATTGAATTTTAAAACCTCTAATTTCATTACCAAAATACGAAATTCGAGTAAACGGATTCCTTTTCCTTTTCCCGCCCATCCAATCACGTCATATAGGCTCACAAGTCCACAGCACACAAAACGCAATCGACAACTTCACATTCTCGTCTCTCAATCTTCATCAGATTGCTCGTTCCGTTTCCATGGAGGATTCCGTTGCAAAAGACCAACCGTCCGCCGGTGATTTTTCCTGTCTACTTTTTTTTTTTCTGTTGAAAATAGTTACTTCGTTCAGTTTTTGATAAGATCTGTGATTTCACGGGTTATTTTATGCTGATAGCAGGTGTCAAATCGGCGTCGAGGCTCCTTCGTTATCCGCTGCGATCATCCAAAAAGGAGAAGCCACCGCTCGTGGATACCTCCAATTCCTCATCTGCATCTACCACTAAGAGGTATTGTTTCAGTTGTATGGATTGTGTTTTTCCAGATCTGTATGTTTGTATGTTATTAGCTTATACAAGTGCAGCCATGTCCTCTAATTTTCTCAAAATTGCTTAAGATTTTAGCGAAAATCGATGCAAACCCTAGCGATCCTTGGATTTGATCTATGATCTTCTGCAGTTACGATTAACCCACAGTAGCATCTAATTTTCCTTTTTGTACGATCAAATCCTCATTTCCTCTTCCCAATTTTTGACGTCCAGAGGAAAATCCAATTTGTCCAGTGTAAGCAAGAGCGTGAGTGTTCTTAACACGTCAGGGAAGTCCAAGGAGAAACCTTCCAAGCCACCTAGGCGTCTCTCTGTTCCATCCAAATCCGGTTCGAGCTCTGCTTTCGGAACAGTCACACCAATCTCAGAAGCTCGATCGAAGAGAAATGCAGCAGCAGGTGATACTCCGCGTTCCGATGTTTCCATGACATCATCTACTCGGAAGAAATTCTCGGTCCTGTCGTCTGCCTCGTACTGGCTGTCTCAAATCAAGCTGTCTGAATCCGCTGCCAAGCACAGTGTCTCCCTCGGCTTCTTCAAGCTTGCATTCGAAGCTGGGTGTGAGGTAAATCAGACAGAACTTCTATTTTTTTAGGGTTCATGGCTGATTTGATTATTCCTTTGGGTTTGTGAATTTGACATGTTTTTTAAGGATTCATGGCTGATTATTTCTTTTAGATTGTGAATTTGACATGTTTCTTAAGGATTCATGGCTGATTATTCCTTTGGATTGCGGATTTGACATATATATTTAGGGTTCTTGGCTGATTATTCCTTTTGGATTGTGAATTTGACATATTTGCGGTTCATGGCTGATTATTCCTTTTGGATTGTCAATTCGACATATTTTTTAGTGTTCATGGCTGATTATTCCTTTTGGATTGTGAATTTGACATTGTTTTTAGGTTTCATTTATTATTCCTTTTAAATTGTGAATTTGACATATTTTTTTAGGGTTCGTGGCTGATTATTCCTTTTGGATTGTGAATTTGACTGACAACTTAAGACTTCGTTCTGTTCCTTTGATGATATACTTACAAATGACTTAGCTGATTTCTTGCAGCCTCTGCAGAGGGTAGGCGACGAGCTCAAATCGTACGTGAAGCGTTATGACCTTTCAGATCCCGAAGACTCAGTGAAGCAACTATTTGAGAGCTATAAAATCTCTGGAAACACCGAACATTCGGAGATTTCAAATGCCTCTTCTCAAGTGCAGCCAATTGAAGGGGAGCAGTCATCTGATAACAATGTTGATAGCTCCTTTTCAGTAACAGTGGGCAATGAGAACCTGAATCCTACGCCTCTTGAGAGAAATGCTCACCAAGAACTTAAGCCGAACAATGAAGTTCACGAAGCAACGAAGAAGAAGACGACCCGAAGCTCAGCACGCAAGAAAGTCGAAATGCCAAAACCCGTCTCCGATGTTAAGGGACAGAAGAAACCCGGGAAAACAACAAAGCAAGAACCATCTCAAGATGCGAACAAGAACAAGAAGAACCGGGCCAAGAAATCTGCTCCTGAACAAGGTAGTTTTTTTTTTTTTTTTTAGATTCTCTACATGATGAAATTCACTCAAATTCTTGAACTTTACAGTGATGGTTGTCTGTATGTTTGTTTCCCAGGTCTTATTAAGTCCCCATCAGTGGCAAGTCTTGAAGAAAACAAAGAAAACACGGTGAGCAATTCTAATGAAGTCCATACATTACATTAGTGTTTTAGTTCCTGTGAGAGTTTCTTTCAATATGCCAATTTTTTTAGGATGCGCACGAGATCTAATAGCCCTCTGATGGCTGCAGCGTGGCTTAAACTAATCGTCGAATGGTGTTTTGTGTTTGTTTGGTGTCGTGTCTTACTTATATATATTTTTCAATTGTTTATAGGAGGATACAAAAATTGTGATTTTGGATGTTTTCATGTTTGTCTTAAATTTGGGCTTGCCGTGTGTGTGTGAGAATGTGAACTATGCAAAATTGTTTTCTGGTTTTGTTTGTTCTCTAGGGAGTTCATATTTCTAGACGTGTTTTGGGTATTCAATAAATATTCGTCACTTGCCTGAATTGAACCCAATTTAGGTGTTTAGAATTCCAGAAACTTTCTGCTACACCACAAGGCTCTGTCCTATCCAGTTCACACGCAAAATTTATTTATTAATTTTTTTTCAAATTTATCTTAGACCGAACCGGAACAGAACCGAATTCTTGACCGATTTGCAGTTTTTCGGTCCGTGCCGGCCGGATCTGATCTTTAAAACCATAAAATTGATTTGCAAAAATAGGCATTGTATGTAGACAGTAGAATGTCTCCATGAATTATTTTTTATATATCTTAATTTTGTAATTTCTTTTCTGAATTTTTTTTGTAATTTCTTTTATTAGTATTAAATTTATTGGATAAATGATATGTGTGTTTATACTTCGGTTAAACCGATTGAACCGAACCTAAATCGAAATTCGGATTGTACCAAATGTTAGAACCAAATTTTCCGTTTTATAATCAATTTTTAAGTTTTCATAACATATATTTTTCTTTGAGCCGAAAAGCCGAACTTTATTTTTAAACTTTTTACCTTATAATTGTAATATATGATATTATATATTTATAACGATGTATAATAATTGTAATTATTTAATCTTATTTTTATTAGCATGCTGCAATGTCGAACCACGATTCGAACTTTTCGGTTCCACTAATTTATTTTGTTAGTTATTTAATTTTCATTTTCGTGTCGGTTTCACCGGTTTCGGACCAAAAATTTCGGTTCCTGTTCCGTCATTATAAGATCGGTCTTAAATCGGTAGGGAACCACGTTCCGTTATTTTTCGTTTATGTAGATCCTATATTTAATTTCTATTATTCTCTTTAATTTAATGATAATTACACTAACACCCCATGCGGTATCACTTAATTATACATATACCCCTCTGACTATAGTAATTGCACTTGCACACCTTTTAGTTTAGTCAACATTTACAATAATACCCCTTATTCTATTTTAAATGGGTAGCCATGGATCCTTAGTATAATTTTTTTTTTTAAATGGGTAGTTACCACATGGATTCTCATATTGTAAAATAACTAAATGCCTTAAAGTTAAGGCCATTGATTAAAAAGACCGGCTAACGTGCTATTTTTTAAACTGGTCCAAGGCAATGGTATACAAATCCCAATCTTTGCATTCCTTTTCTTTTGCAATTCTTTTTATTATTGCCACGAGAAATTAAGAGTTCCAATATGTAAATGAATAATAATCAAAAACAAAATAGTTGTTTTGATTACTTATAAGGGGTGTTTGTTTCTCGCTGATTATCACATCATATCACTGGAAATAGAGCGGTCAAAACGGGCCTACGTGCTGGGTCTGCCCGTAGCCCGCCATCTAGCAGGCCGGCCGCGGGTCGACCCGCCATTTGGCGAGCCTCTGAAACACAGGCCCGCCCCGCCCCGCTGGCGAGCGGCGGGCACGACGGGCTGGCCCGCCCAATTAAAAAAATAAAATAACATTGATGTCCAATTTAAAAAAATGAAAAAAAAGAAAAGAAAAAAAAGTCTACTTGGGGTTAAAACTCAACACCTTACGTATAAAGTAATGCACTTTTACCATTAGACTAATAATATATTTATGTAATTTGTTACATATATATTAAATTTATTAATAAAAAATATATATATATATTTATTTTTTTAAAAATAAGCGGGTAGCCTGGCGGGCCGGCCCGTGGGCTTTGGGCTTTTTGACAGCTCTAACTGGAAATGACTATCGTGGAAAGTGGACCCCGAATGTTGGTTATGAAGGTACGTCGTTAAGAGAGCCTTCTCGGGGGTGCCATCAATGTGTTATGTCATCATTGTGCTTCTTTTGTGTTGATATTTCATGTTTCCTATCATGCTGATATTAGAATACTATATTTGTTTAATCATCGTAGGACGATGTCTTGTAAATGTCATATTAAACTATATGCATATCAAGTTTTATTTTTGTAAGCATTTAATTTGTTTTCTATATACAAATTTATATATAAATTTAATTAAAAACAATAACGTGGTTGGGTTAAAGGTAGGTAATTAAACATGTCTTCGATATACAACTTTTATATCGAATGTGCAAAATCCTTCTACATTTCTCACTTAGAAAGGTGTTACTGTAAATTTTGGTTCCACAACTACTCAGCACAATCCACTTTGTTATACAATCTAATTAAACTCCTAAACCCTTAATTACATCAACTGTTTTTGAAAATCAGTTGACTGAACTCTCACGCGACTCAGAAAGAAATGGTAAATACTGCTCCGTACTGTCAGAGGCAGATGCGGGTCAAACGCACAATCCACGACTGTTCTTTACTACATGACTGACTCCGTTCTCACAGTACTTCTCAACTCTAATTTGTCCAAAATGTCTTGGATTCAATGCTCATGTATGCAAGAACTTTTTCGGCGTGGATGTTTCATGTATTTATAGATGAAGAAGTGTAATAGACCATTTCTTGAATGAGGATAAATATCCTTCAAAACCTGTTAGCGGGAAAATGACCTTGATGGCTTTGAAAAATCAAATAAAGAAGGAAGAAAATTTGTTATTCAAAGGTGGAAAGAAATTTTTTTCTTATGTTCACATCCAAGATCAAAGGCATATTTTTTCCTATGTTCACATCCAAGATCAAGGCATAGTTTTGCCTATAAATAGCTATCATTTGGCAAAGGAAAAAGACCACCACAAGAGATCTTCTTAGAGCATTCTCTTCTATAGCTTATTACTCCTTGTCAGTGTAGCTTCTTTGTATCACGTCCGGTGTACGTGTCTGTAATCACTCCACATAATAAAGAAGTTCTACCCTCCGGCCCGTGGACGTAGGTCATTCTGACCGAACCACGTAAATTCTCGTGTTCACTGTCATATTTATTTTCTTCATTTTATTTGCTATCGTCATTTCTCGGGCAACTAAATTATCGGGAATTAAGAATATCCTAACAAATTGGTATCAGAGCCTCGCCTTGTCGGTATTCTTAGTATGCTCTGTGGTTGCAGCTTTGTCTGATCTTCCACATCAGAAAAGATATCAAAAAGGTTTTACGGTCCACGGCGAGCCAATTTCCCGATTTATTTTTTAGCCACCATGACGATTACAAAAATGTCGATTGAAAAGTTCGATAGAAATGTCAACTTTGCGATGTGGAGTCTCAAGATGGAGGCCATACTCATTCAAGACGGTTGTGAGCAGGCGCTTGAAACAACGCGAAGAAATCCAAGGAAATGACAGAAGAGCAATTTAAGGAACTGGACAAGAAAGCCAGATCTGCAATTATCTTGAATCTCTCATACGAGGTATTACAAGAAGTTGCTACGGAGACGACGGCCAAGGGTATGTGGGATTCGTTGAAAGCTATCTACATGAAGAAGACTAAGGAGAATCGACTTTATTTAAAGCAGAAGCTACACAGTTTGAAAATGACGGAATGTACTTCTCTACTCTCGCATCTCGATAAATTCGACTCAATAATTATTGATTTGGCGAACGTAGAAGTCAAAGTGGATGAAGAAGATCAGGCCATAATATTGTTGTGTTCCCTTCCCTCATCTCTAAAACATTTTCGAGACACTATAATATATGGGAAAGATACTATCTCATATAGTAGTGTCAAATCTGCTTTACAATCAAAAGAGCAGATTGATAGGGATATAACGGGGGAATCAAGTGGTAATCAGGCAGAGGGTCTGTTTGCTCGGGGTAGGCCAGAAAATAGAGATGCTGATAATATCATGTCTAAGGGCAGGTCGAAATCCAGATACAAAAATAAACTTTGTAATTATTGCAAGAAGAAGGGTCATATCAAAGCTGAGTGTTATAAATTAAAAAATAAGGAGAAAAATAATCAGCAAAATTATAAACCCGCCGAAGCTAGCGTAGCTGCAGATGAGAGCGATGGAACTATTTTTGTAGCAACTGCAAATATTGTCAGGTCTGATAGTGAGTGGATCTTAGATTCAGGATGTTCTTACCACATAAGTCGTAGTCGGGACTGTTTTTCCACATATGAAGCTTTCGATGGTGGATATGTCTTGATGGGGAATGATGCCCCATGTAAAGTTATTGGTAAAGGTATAGTTAGAATCAAGATGTTCGACGGAATCATCCGAACGCTCACAGAAGTCAGACATGTTCCAGCTATGAAGAGAAATCTTATCTCTTTAGGCACACTTGAATCTCAAGGGTGCAAGTTCTCAGGTGAAGGTGGAGTTATGAAGATTGGTAGAGGTGCCCTCGTCGTGATGAAAGCTTGCAGGTCTGGAAATTTATATATTTTGCAGGGAACTACTGTTACAGGTTCCGCTGCAGTTTCAACATCCCCGGAGGTTGATACCACGAGATTATGGCATATGAGGCTTGGACACATGGGAGAAAAAGGCTTGACGATTTTGAGCAAGCGGGGCCTACTTTGCGGTCAAAGTACTGGTAAGATGGATTTTTGCGAACATTGTATTTTTGGGAAGCAGAAACGAGTCAGCTTCAAATCGCCAGCAATCCATAAGACGAAAGGTACTTTGGACTATATTCATTCCGATTTATGGGGTCCTTCTCGTGTTCCGTCCAAAGGTGGTGCAAGATACATGTTGACTTTCATTGATGATTTTTCAAGGAAAGTTTGGGTCTATTTTCTTAAATAGAAGAGTGATGTTTTCTTAACATTTAAACAATGGAAAGCTTTGATTGAGAAGCAAACAGGAAAACAAATCAAGCGGTTACGGACAGACAATGGCTTAGAATTTTGTGGAAATGATTTCAATGAATTCTGCAAGAATGAAGGTATAGCTCGACATCACACTGTTCGAATGACGCCTCAACAGAATGGTGTTGCCGAGCGCATGAACCGGACTCTATTGGAGAGAGCTCGGTGTATGATCTCTAATGCTGGGTTGACAAATGATTTTTGGGCAGAAGCTATTGCGGCTGCATGTTATATTGTCAACCGCTCACCATGTTCTTCTATCGATTTCAAGACTCCCGAGGAGGTATGGTCAGGTACTCCTGCTGATTACTTTAATTTAAGAATATTTGGGTGTCCAGCTTATATGCACGTAAACGAGGGAAAATTAGAGCCTAGAGCTAAAAAATTGTATTTTTCTCGGTTACGCCTCAGAGGTGAAAGGATATAGATTATATAATCCTGATCCCAAGTCACCCAAATTCGTAATTAGCAGAGATGTTACATTTGACGAGTCATCTATGTTGAATCCTAGAAAAGAGTCTTCTAATTCTTCTAATCAAGAAAAGGATAGTGTACAGAACGAGGTGGAGCTCGAGATCAACAAAGGTTCTTCAAATAACCCTGCTACGAGTTCAACAGATCCAGATGATGAACCAGAATCGGATTCAGATCTTGTTGAAGATGAAAGCATCGAGCAGGAATATTCTATAGCCAGAGGCAGACAGAGACGTGAGATTCGACTACCACAGCGGTACGTGAATTTAGTTTCGTACGCTTTATCAGTGGCACAAGAAACAGGTGGAGGCGGTGAACCTTCTACCTATACGGAGGCAATTCAAGATGTCAATTCTGATAAGTGGTTGGTAGCGATGAATGAAGAAATGGAGTCTCTGCACAAGAATGGTACTTGGATTCTTATGTCGCCACCGAAGAAAAAGAAAATAGTCGGTTGTAAGTGGGTCTTTAAGAAGAAAGAAGGTTTATCTGGTTCAGACGATGCAAGGTATAAGGCACGATTGGTCGCGAAAGGCTATAATCAGGTACAAGGTGTTGATTTTAATGATGTTTTCTCACCTGTTGTTAGACATAGCTCTATTCGTGTATTGCTTGCATTCGTTGCCATGTTTGATTTGGAATTAGAACAGCTTGACGTCAAGACAGCGTTCTTACATGGCGATTTAGATGAACAGATTTATATGAAGCAGCCTGAAGGCTTCATAATTGAAGGAAAAGAAAATCAAGTTTGTTTGTTAAAGAAATCCTTGTATGGATTAAAGCAGTCTCCAAGACAGTGGTACAAACGGTTTGATTCTTTTATGTTGGGTCATGGTTTCTCCAGGAGCAAGTATGATAGTTGTGTTTACTTCCGGAAGTTGAATGACAGTTCGTTCATTTATCTGCTATTATATGTTGATGACATGCTCATTGCGGCTAAGAATCTTGCAGAAATTCACCAGTTGAAGGCCTTATTAAACGGTGAATTTGAGATGAAGGATTTGGGAGCAGCTAAGAAGATTCTTGGTATGGAGAGATACCTCAAGAAGGTTTTGGAGAGATTTGGCATGCACGATGCCAAACCAGTAAGTACTCCTCTCGCTAGCCATTTTAGGCTATCTGCTGCTCAGTCACCATCATCAGAAGAGGAAGAAGAGTATATGGCACGAGTTCCTTACTCGAGTGCAGTCGGCAGTATTATGTATGCAATGGTTTGTACACGTCCTGATATTTCACAAGCTGTTAGTGTTGTTAGCAGGTATATGGCTAATCCACGGAAAGAACACTGGCTAGCAGTGAAGTGGATCCTCAGATACTTGAAGGGTACTCTAAGCACTTGTTTGGAGTTTGGCAGAAACAGTGATACTCTCGTTGGCTTCGTTGATTCAGACTACGCAGGTGATCTCGATAAACGACGATCTCTTACAGGTTATGTATTCTCTATTGGAGGTTGTGCAGTTAGCTGGAAAGCTACTCTACAGCACGTAGTGGCTTTATCTACTACTGAAGCAGAATATATGGCCATTACCGATGCGATCAAAGAAGCTTTATGGTTGAAGGGGTTATTCAGCGAATTAACTCTGCAACAGGGAGTCATTACTATTTACTGTGATAGTCAAAGTGCAATTCATTTGACCAAGGATCAGATGTATCATGAGAGGACTAAGCATATTGATGTTAAGTATCATTTCATTCGTGATATCATTGCAGACAAGAAGGTATTTATCAAGAAGATCAACACGAAGGATAATCCTGCGGATATGTTTACGAAGGCTCTTCCAATTTCCAAGTTCAAGCATTGCTTGGACTTGATCAGTGTTTCAGAAATGGTGACTAGCCCGTCGGGGCTATGGCCGGAGGGAGACAGAGACAAAGTTATTATCTAAATCAAGGTGGAGTAATTTTCGGTATCAAGGTCAAGGTGGAGATTTGTTAGTGGGAAAATGACCTTGATGGCTTTGAAAAATCAAATAAAGAAGGAAGAAAATTTTTTATTCAAAGGTGGGAAGAAAATTTTTTCTTATGTTCACATCCAAGATCAAAGGCATATTTTTTCCGATGTTCACATCCAAGATCAAGGCATATTTTTGCCTATAAATAGCTATCATTTGGCAAAGGAAAAAGACCACCACAAGATCTTCTTAGAGCATTTTCTTCTATAGCTTATTACTCCTTGTCAGTGTAGCTTCTTTGTATCACGTCCGGTGTACGTGTCTGTAATCACTCCACATAATAAAGAAGTTCTACCCTCCGGCCCGTGGACGTAGGTCATTCTGACCGAACCACGTAAATTCTCGTGTTCACTGTCATATTTATTTTCTTCATTTTATTTGCTATCGTCATTTCTCGGGCAACTAAATTATCGGGAATTAAGAATATCCTAACAAAACCGGCTTCTGAATGCGCGTTAAATGCAGTTAGTTGAAATGGCTATGTTAACTTCTTTGCGTATGAGTTCGGCTTGCTTTTCCGAAATGGAAGAAGCTACAAGCTAAACGGCTCTTATATTGTGGCTTTACTTTTGATAATTTTCAAAGTCTGCAATTTTGCCTTGATTCAGATTCAAATTTTTATTTTCTGGCTGAACTTCAACTCCTTGTATTTTAAAATATGACCCTTTTTTTTTAAAATAGCTTTTCCACAGCAGCTTAGTCAGTAGCCGTCGATTTTAAGGGTATTTTCGTCAATAGCATGATCATGGACCCTTTATACAACATGGGTCTCATGCATTAGAGCAAGGTATCCATGCTACACATCCCACGGATCTCGTGTTTTAATGCATGGGTCCCCTGACCCCTGCTGACAGCACGTGCTTGCTATTATAGTACGGATCCCCTGCTATATATGGGGAGACGCGACTTCTCTTGCTTGTTATAGCACGGATCTTCTGGTATACATGAGGAGCACGCGATATCTATTATAAACAAATGTTGCAATTAAAATTTGACCTCAATATCTATAACAGAGACGTATGACACACGACCATTTGACTACACCCATAAACCATTTTGGTTAGTTTATTTTAAGTCCGTTTCTGACCAGATTATATTTTCAATCAATGCGATGTCAAGTTGAATTGATTTATTTAATTTATGATTTTTACACAAGATCAAATAGGTAAGGACTAGTACAATCTTATTTTAGTCGAAAAATGTTTCATCAAACCTTAAAGAACATATTGTAGTAAAATATGACAGCAAGACTTGAATATTCTAAACCTCAATCATTGACTAGATAGACGACAAATTCAAAATATTTCTCAAATTGTGAGTCACTGTTTAAGCATTAGTATTATTCGTATCTTTTTTTTTTTTAATTTTAAGGTGGCGTGCTGAGTGGCTGTGGACGGCAAATGTCCAAATGAGAAGTCCTAAATGTACTATATCCGAGCTTATATGATTTTACCCTTTGGAAAAACTTGGACTATATAAAATAAAATAAGTATAGGAAATATTGTTAAACAAACTAAACTTCCAAATTTATATTTTGTTAAAAGATTTATTATATGATTATTATAGCCCCCAAATCTGACGAACAGAGGACAAACTGATAAAATTATAAGGTTTATCGCAAGTGCATATTATCAATAATAATATTGATAATAACAACAACAATAATAATAATAATAATAATAAGAATAAGGTGAATATACACTTAAATATCTTTTTATAAAAAAGTTGCAATTCACATCCTATCAGAAAAATTATATGTAGATAACCAATTGACTGTGTGTACCATTTTATCATCATTGACGTATCTTTTTATGTGTATATTACATATCATGTCACGCGTTTATATGGTACATATATATATATATATATATATATATTTCTTTTTAGTATATGATGTATCTTTTGTAACGGCATTATGTACCATAATACGTTTCAATGGTAAATTACTTATATGATGTACATGCGGCGTAAACGGGTAATTATGTGTAAAAACTTTGTTCTATTAGGTACCTATATGTCAAAAAATGCCGACAATGGACTGAAGTGACAATTTTTATACAAGGAGATATTTAAGTATAAGTTTTCCTAATAATAATAATAATAATGATAATAATAATAATAATAATAATAATAATAATAATAATAATAATAATAATAATGGGTCAAGATGGACATGGAGTTTCGTATAAGATAGACAATTATTTATTAAAAAAAATTACGTGTGCGTGAAAGTAAGAAAGATAGTTCAATCTTGAACTATTCAAGATTACTTTACAAATCCACGAAAAAATAAATAAGCAAATAAAAAGATAAATTGGAAAATAAAATATGAAGGGTTAAAATTGAATGGAGAATATTCTTCAAAAGAGCGCTGGTCATTGTGGAAAATTAGAATAAAAATAAGCAGAGGATGCTTCGTTGCATGTAATAATAAGCCAATGAAGAATAATAAATATATTTTCTTCACTCGTAAGTCGCGAGGTGACGGCCCAGCTCTTCCCTTATATATACACCAAACCTCATTCCTCTACATCGCTTTAATTATCCATACACAGTACATACAAATACATATCTTTACATACATACATTCACACGAAAATTCAGATCCATTACACACACTATTATTACAAACTACAAACAAGAAAAAGCAGAAGAAAGACATGGCAGCTACAAGTTCAACATCGTACTCCATAGCTCGCCTCACAAGCAAAAGCCGCTTATCGTCTCTAAATGCGAAAGCCAAGCTTGCTAATGTTCATTTCTCCAATCATGTAATACATATATACTTCTATATATACATATATATATATAGATGCATGCAATGGATATATTATATCATCGTCGTCTTCACTCTTCGTTATATATTTACTGATTCATTTTCGTAACTTATTGTCCACTTATGCAATATAGAAATATCACGAAGAATTGGGATCTCTGTCGATGAACGGATGCAAAAATGATCCGCGAGCGCCCCTCGGGACCGTCGAGACCCGAACTTTTCCGATTGCCCCCACGCCGGAGCTGGCGGCCGACCGCCTCGGCTCAGCCGTCTATGAGCTGAAGTCCAATCCTCCTCCGTCGCATGATTCCGGGATCATTCGTATTGAGGTATTAAAATGTTTATTTAGACATGTTTTTCTTTTAATGTGTTGCTTAATTTTCTTGCATTGAAATTACAACTTGTAGGAGAAATCTATATTTGATCCATGAAGATTATAATTGAAAAGCTAAACTCAGAAAAAGTAAATAACATTTATTTATTACCCAAATGATCATATGTGGGGGTTATTGATATTAAAAAAAAAAATTCACTTTTAAGGCTAAATTTAATCGATGTGGGAGAAATGTGCAGGCATACTTTAATAGAAAAAATAAAGCTAGGGTTTCATAGTTTGTAAAAAAAAAATTATCATGGGGCGGGGACCCACTAGGAGGGGCATCAGCACGCGAATTGAGAAATGAGCTCTTCAAATTGAGATTCAATCGAGCCCTAAAAATATGCTGATTTGAATATTTTGGGAATGAGTAGGTACCAATTCAACAGCATATCGAATCACTGGACTGGCTTCGATCGCAAAATCATGGTAGCCTCATCCCACGGAGTTACTTCTCCGGCCGCGATTCGGCCGTATCCAAAGACGGCGACGATAAGCAGAAGCTCATTAGCGTAGCCGGCCTGGGCTCCTCCGTGTTCTTCCGCGACGTCGACCCATTCTCCACGAACGACTGGCATTCGATCAAGAGGTTCCTGTCCAAGGACTCGCCCTTGATTCGCGCTTACGGAGCCATTCGATTCGACGGCAAATCGGCGATTTCCCCCGAGTGGAAGGATTTTGGGGGTTTTTACTTTGCAGTTCCTCAAATTGAGTTCGATGAGTTCGAAGGAAGTTCTATGCTTGCTGCTACGATTGCTTGGGACAAGAAGCTCTCGAAAACGTACGAACAAGCGATCGCTGGGCTCGAGGCAACTCTGTTGCAGCTTTCTTCTGTGGTCCGAAAATTAAATCAAAAGCAGAACGATACGATTCTGCTCAACAAAAATCACGTTCCTAATAGGGAATCGTGGGAATCTATGATCAACCGGGCCCTGGAAATGATTAACGACGATGATTCTTCGCTCGTTAAGGTTGTCCATGCGCGCAGCACGAGAGTGTTGACCTCGAAAGACATAGATGCTTTGGATTGGTTGAACACTCTTCAGGTTGAAGGAGGACAAAATTCCTTTCAGTTCTGTGTTCAGCCTCCTCAAGCACCTGCGTTTATAGGAAACACGGTAATAATAAAAACTTCGAAAAATTTTCTTTCTTTGCAATATGTATCCAAAATTTCATTATTCTAATTATTCTTGGTGTGATTTCTATGAAACAGCCCGAACGGTTATTCTACAGAGACGGTCTAACTGTGTTTAGTGAGGCTTTGGCTGCCACACGAGCAAGAGGACAAACCGAGGCTCTAGATTTACAAATTGGGCATGATTTACTTACAAGGTTAGTTGGAGTCATATATGTTTTGATTCTTTTATGTCTTACAAACTTTGGTCTCACGTGTTAATATATAATCTTCTCACAGTCCTAAAGATGACCATGAGTTTGGTGTTGTAAGAGAGACCATCAGGAAGAATTTCGAAGCTGTCTGCACGAGCACGAAAGTCCATCCCCGAAAAGCCTTGAGAAAGCTGAAACGGGTCCAGCATCTGTATTCAAGGCTAACTGGCACACTTCAGAAGGAAGATGATGAGGTACATACATGTATATTTATATATATATATATAGATATACATATATATATATGTATATATATGTATATCTATATATATATATATAAATATGGCCCATTTTAGAATATTAAGCCAAGAATTTGCTCATGCTTACCATCCACAAACACCCTTGTTTCCAGTTCAAGATCTTGTCTTCTCTTCATCCAACTCCAGCTGTTTGTGGGCTGCCCGCTGAAGATGCAAGAGTCTTGATCTCAGATTCTGGTAATAATATACTCTTGTTTTTATGTCTGCTCTTTATTAAACAAGATTATTACAGTATCCTAAAAAGAACCAAAAAAATTCGATTGCAGAATTGTTCGACCGTGGAATGTACGCTGGTCCAGTGGGATGGTTCGGTGGCTCGGGGAGTGAGTTCGCTGTTGGAATAAGATCAGCCTTGGTGGGAAAGGGAGGTGCAATGCTCTATGCAGGGACTGGAATCGTCGACGGTAGTATTCCAGCCTCCGAATGGCAAGAGCTCGAGCTCAAGATTTCTCAGGTTTGCTTTTTTTATTTTATTTTTTTCTCTTCGAAAGATACTGTTATTTTCCTCCATAAACTAAATATGATCGTGCCTTTATTTTTTTTTTATACAGTTCACCAAACTGATGAAGGTCGTCGAGGAACCTGTTATGGCCACAAGGGAGAAGATTCAGCTGTAAAAAACTATTACATGGTTTGATCATTTCATTCATTCTTCCTCAACAACCAGAATTTATGTCTTCTCCAGTGTGAAATGCGTCAGAGTTGATTCTTTAATATTTTTTTTCCTTTGAATTTCTCTATATGATGTAATGAGCGTTGCATCTGTAAATTTGCACTGTTGTATAATATGTTGATTCATTGAATGAATCAAGGGCAGTATTGAGTACTGCAAAGATTGAATGATAACACAAGTTTTAGTTTCTTATTGGAGTAGTAACACATTAACATACAGGGTTAGATTTTAATCTAGGGTTTTGCTTATAACTTGGACTATAGTCATAAATCATGCTTTATTATTTAATTGATAGTTAGGAGATGCTGAATATGGACTAAGGAACAATAATATTGTGTGACCTAATGAATCCATGTGGACCATGTTGTTGGGAAGGGTGGTGGGCCCCGCAGCGGAAATCGGTCCCGAATTTGCTCGGTATAACGGTCGGGAAAAGTGGGACCCACGAGGTAATTTTGGTGGGACCCGCACAGTAACTATCACGGTAAAAATAAAATTACTGCAAAGTAAGAAAGAACACCAGAATTTTTACGTGGAAAACCCTCTGTTAACAAAGAGGGAAAAACCACGGCCGAGTCGGCAAAATCTTCACTATAGTAAAAATTACAACAGTTAATTTTTACTACCTCACGACTTTTACCACTCGTATTTTACCTCACACCTCTCTGTGGATGTGGAAACCCTATCAGTTTCTACCTGAACTGATAACCTCACAATTCACTCAGACTACTTCACTCTCAAATGTAAATCTCGAATGAATTTGTGATGATAATAACTGAAGAACTGCAGCCTATTTATAGATGTCTTCAGCTCATCTGGATCGTCCAAATCCAACGCCCATGATCTCGCCGCGTCGCCAATCAATACGAGCCGCTAATTCATTATCTTTAGATTTTTTTTTTAATATATAAAATAATATTATATTAATAATATTATTTTTTTTTCGTCGGTGGATCTGCTGGACATAACAATTCTCCCCTTCCAGCCTCATCCACCACTTACGGGGGAGATCTTCTACCGCCTCAACAGTAGCCCATCCCGGCGAGTTCCGCAAAGAACTCTGTCTTCTTCTTAGGAATAGCCTTCGTGAGAATGTCCGCAACATTCTTGTCCGTGTGGATCTTCTCCAGCTTGAACGCTTTCTCCTCAATGGCCAGTCTGAGCCAGTGATAACGAACGTCGATGTGTTTCGTCCTCGAGTGATACATAGTATTCTTGCTCAAGTCCAACGCACTTTGACTGTCGCAAAATATTATGTATTCCTCCTGCTGAATGCCCAATTCCTGAAGGAATCTCTTCAACCAAAGCATCTCCTTCCCGGCTTCGGTGGCTGCAACGTACTCCGCTTCAGTAGTTGATAAAGAAACACATTTCTGTAACCTTGACTGCCATGAGATAGCTCCCCCTGAGAGTGTAAATATGTATCCCGACGTCGACTTTCTGCTGTCGAGATCGCCGGCCATATCAGCATCCGTATAGCCTGTAAGAAAACATTTACCACTTCCAAATGTTAGACATAATTTGGAAGTTCCTCTCAGGTACCTCAAGATTCACTTCACTGCTTCCCAGTGCGACTTCCCGGGATTCGATAGAAACCGACTCACAACGCCAATTGCATGAGCGATATCCGGTCTCGTACACACCATGACGTACATCAAACTTCCGACCGCCGATGAATATGGAATGTCTGTCACCTCTTCTCCGTCTTCATATGTTGGTGGACTGGATTTCTTTCGCAACTTGAAGTGCGCGGCAAGTGGCGTGCTAACTGGCTTAGCACTCTTCATATTGAACCTTTCTAGAACTCGTTAAATATAACGCTCCTTGGACAGCCACAACTTCACAGCTTTCCTGTCTCGGGTAATATCCATTCCGAGAATCCGCTTTGCCGATCCCAAATCCTTCATGTCAAACGTCTTTGACAAATCTCTCTTCAACCTGCTAATCATCTCTGCATCTTGTCCGACAATTAGCATATCATCAACATATAGGAGAAGAACGATAAATTTACCGTTAGAGTATCTCCGGAAAAATACACAAGGATCTGCATCCGTTCTTTTAAACCCTTGGTGCACCATGAACGAATCAAACTTCTTGTACCATTGCCGTGGAGCTTGTTTCAGACAGTACAAGTTTTTCTTCAGCCGGCAGACCATGTCCTCTTTACCTCTAACCTCGAACCCTTCTGGTTGTTCCATATATATCTCTCCATCGAGATCACCATGAAAAAAACGCGGTCTTCACGTCGAGTTGCTCCAATTCAAGATCCATGGTGGCAGCTAGTCCCAGTATAACTCTGATTGAACTCATCTTCCCGACCGGTGAGAAAATCTCGTCAAAGTCGATCCCCTTCTTCTGAGTGAAGCCTTTGACCACCAATCGAGCCTTGTATCTGACTAGCTTGCCATCATCCTTCTTTAATTTGTACACCCATTTGTTCTTGAGTGTCTTCTTTCCTTTCGGCAATCGAACTAACTCGTACGTCTCATTCTTCCTCAGAGAATCCATCTCCTCTTGCATGGCTTTTATCCAACAATCTTTGTCCCTGCAAGATTGTACCTCCTGGAAGCTCTCCGGCTCTCCATCGTCAGTAATCAAAATATAATCAGAACTCGGATACCTCGTAGGTGGTTGGCTTTCCCTAGTTGACCTTCTCAGCTGAGGTTCAACTATTTCGGAAGGCTCCCCCTGCTCAATACCTTCAGTATGCTCATCTACGTATGGCTCATCATCTCCGGTGGCT
The DNA here is from genome assembly GCA_004919715.1 of Linderniella brevidens. Lineage (NCBI taxonomy): Eukaryota > Viridiplantae > Streptophyta > Magnoliopsida > Lamiales > Linderniaceae > Linderniella > Linderniella brevidens. Next base: position 12,998,152 of record SWDC01000149.1, on the reverse strand, counting down.
GGCTCTACCAGTTCAGGTTCTGATTGCTGCATTCCTTCCTCCATGGCATCGTCGTGTGGAATGATGGCTGGTGTATAATCATCAACACCGCCATCTGTGGATTTCGACACATCCACGTCTGAGTCTCCCATGGTCTCGTGCTCATGGAATACTACGTCGCGACTCCGAACAGTCTTCTTCTTCTTTGGATCCCAAAGTCTGTAGCCGAACTCCTCGTTTCCGTACCCAACCAAGGATTCGATTTATCATCGAGCTTCGATCTTTGTTCCTTCGGTACATGCATGAACGCCCTGCAACCGAACACTCTCAAATGCGAATATGAGATGTCTCTACCGATCCATACCTTCTCTGGAATATCGAAATTCAACGCCGATGAAGGTAGTCGGTTGATAATGTAGACTACAGTGTTGACAGCTTCACCCCAAAATGACTTAGATAGGTTAGCCATTTTGAGCATCGATCGGACTCTCTCCATAATGGTTCGATTCATCCTCTCTGCGACACCATTTTGCTGAGGAGTACCAGGAATTGTCTTCTCATGCCTTATACCCTGCTTGGTGCAATAATCTTTGAACTCCCGAGAGATATATTCACCACCATTATCTGTGCGTAGACACTTCAGCGGCATTCCCGTCTCTCTTTCCACCATCGCATGGAACTTCTGAAAATAGTAGAACACATGGTCCTTCGTCCGCAACAGATATACCCAGGTCTTACGAGAAGCATCATCAATGAAGGTCAGAAAATATTTACTGCCTCCCAGAGATTCGAATTCCATGGGTCCGCATACGTCAGAGTGTACCAACTCCAACTTCTTCATTCGTCGGGTCGAATTCTTCGCGAATGAAACTCTATGTTGCTTCCCAAATAGACAATGATCACAGGGGTTCAGTGCTTTCCCCTTGGCTACCGGTATGAGGGACTTTCCAGCCAAGATATTCAACCCCTTCTCGCATACGTGCGTCAGCCGTCTATGCCACAAATTTGGAGAAGCATTATCTTCAACTGCGTTCAGTTGGTTAGCACATATCGTCGCGTGCGTCTTGTACAGCGAGCAGCATAACTTTCCTCTCGCTACCACCAATGATCCTTTGGTAAGTTTCCAGTTGCTATCACCCATCTCGTTGTAGAGTCCTTCGTTGTCCAGCACCTTCACAGAAATCAAGTTGAGACGAAGATCTGGAATATGTCGCACATCCTTTAGCCTTAATGTGCAGCCCACGTTCGTCTGGATACAGATATCACCGATCCCCACAATTTGATAAACACTTTGGTTACCCATCTTGGTAGTGCCAAAGTTTCCCGCCTTATAAGTGGATAAGTATTCACGCCTTGGAACACAGTGGTAGGAGGCACCAGAGTCCACTACCCACTCGATGTTTGTATCTGCAACATGACAACAATCTGCTTCATTCACTAGCGTAACCTCTCCATCATGGTTGGAGGCGATCGCAGACGTGTTCTTGTCATCGTCTTGTTTCTGTTTTCCGTTGAGAAGCCTACAATTTCTTTGCAAGTGGCCGATTCGTCCACAATGGTAGCACTTCCTCATCTCTCTGGACTTGGATCTAGCTTTTGACTTGTCGTATCCTTTCGGACCTCTACTCTTGCTCCGGCCCCTATTCTCCGTGACAAGGGCCTGATTTCCTGTACTGATATTGGCAGCGTCTTTCCGTCGCAGCTCTTCATTGTACAATCTATTCTTCACCATATCCATCGTTACTTTACCGCTTGGTGCTGAGTTGGTAAGCGATACCACCAACGTGTCCCAACTCTCAGGTAGAGATCCCATTAGTAGACATGCTTGTGTCTCATCATCAAGGACTAGACCAATACTTGTAAGTTGAGTTGACAGTCCTTCAAAGTCATTCAGATGTTCAGCAACTGATCGTCCCTCGTTCAGCTTCATATTCATGAGTTTCCGCATCATGAATACCTTGCTCAGCGCATTCGTTACCTCGTACATACCCTCGAGTTTCTTCCAGAGTATCAGGGGGTCCGTCTCGTTTCTTACATGGTTGTAGAGGCTAATGTCCACCCATTGGCGGATCGCACCTAGCGTCTTTCTTTGCAACTTCTTCCATACATCATCCTTCGTACCTTCGGGCTTCTTGCCTTCACCGTTGATATGATCATGGAGGTCTTTGCAATAAAGGTAATCCTCCATCCTCGATTTCCATATGGAGTAATTCGTTACTGTCAACTTAATCATTCCTCCGTCGTTCTCCATGGCCGTCAGTCTACCAGCAACCTATTTAGTATCTTTTCTGATGTGGAAGATCAGTCTCAGCTGCAACCACAGAGCATACTCAGAATACCAACTAGGCTCGGATACCACTTGTTGGGAAGGGTGGTGGGCCCCGCAGCGGAAATCGGTCCCGAATTTGCTCGGTATAACGGTCGGGAAAAGTGGGACCCACGAGGTAACTTTGGTGGGACCCGCACAGTAACTATCACGGTAAAAATAAAATTACTGCAAAGTAAGAAAGAACACCAGAATTTTTACGTGGAAAACCCTATGTTAACAAAGAGGGAAAAACCACGGCCGAGTCGGCAAAATCTTCACTATAGTAAAAATTACAACAGTTAATTTTTACTACCTCACGACTTTTACCACTCGTATTTTACCTCACACCTCTCTGTGGATGTGGAAACCCTATCAGTTTTTACCTGAACTGATAACCTCACAATTCACTCAGACTACTTCACTCTCAAATGTAAATCTCGAATGAATTTGTGATGATAATAACTGAAGAACTGCAGCCTATTTATAGATGTCTTCAGCTCATCTGGATCGTCCAAATCCAACGCCCAGGATCTCGCCGCGTCGCCAATCAATATGAGCCGCTAATTCATTATCTTTAGATTTTTCTTTTTTTTTAATATATAAAATAATATTATTATTTTATTTTTTCGTCGGTGGATCTGCTGGACATAACACATGTAAATCGAAAGGCTGACGAAATATCCTGCAAACACGAATCAGGTAAATCAAACTAGGACATTTCTCATACGGGTAAACAAGGAACATGGGTTGACGTAATAATAACCAAATAAACAACATTATGACATCCGACATGTCCCGCGGAGCTGCGGACTACTAACAAAATATTAGGTAAACCATAATAGGACAGATCCACGTGCACGAAGAAAGGTAGTTTCCCTCCAAAGACCTTGATTGCCTCAATGTGACCATTAGGTCATTGGCTATTATTATTATTATTATTATTATTATTATTATATAATAGTCTTCCCCTTCTAAAAACTGTCAAAACTCAATTGCAATTGGTATGTAATTTTAATGTTTACTTGAATGGCTTAAAAAAAACATAAAAAAAAACTACTCACTCTCACGAAGTTGACAAAAAACCTGCAAATATTACTAGTCACTAAGTTTAATGTTTATAAAATAGAAACTACCCACTTTCGTCAAGTGGAAAAAAAGTGCACAATATCATATATTAATACATTAATTAAGTGGATAAGAAACTTACACTTGCTACAGTCGTGAGGTTTTAAATTAGTGAATGTTATTTGCTGATGCACGCGCATTGAGTTTGCAAGATTACTGGTTAATATTATTATTGTTGTTTATTTTATTTTCTTGACGGTCTTTTTTCAGGTTGTTTGCTGAGTAGATGTGTCGTCCTGTATAATGAGATTTCTGTAGTCTCTTCTTAAGCAAACGGATCAATAATGTCCTCTACTAATTTTTCTTGACTAAATTAAATAAAAGAAATTTGTCTTGGTGACCACTACATAGGTAAAAGTATTGACCAACTCAACTATCATTCGATATTAAAAAATATACGATACGATTAATGATCTTAGCCTCCACGTTTGACGAAGATTTGAGGCCTGAGATTAATGTTTACTTCGACTGTAATTATGAACCAAAAAGAAAAGGAAATATGCTTGGAGTGAATATGTGACGGAAATTAGATCGAATCGATTATATTATATATATATATATATATTGAAAATGACAATTTGATTCCATAATACGGGACAAATATTATAATGGAAGCGATAACAAACTATTGAAGAATACGAAAGAACAAAAAAAATCACCGCAATCCCTTCTTAACAAAGCATCATCATTTGAAAATATTTCTTCAAATAATTTTGATATCTCCATTATTTGAATCACCGATGCAAGCACAATGTCTGTTTCTCATATCTGAGACCATAAACTCTTATTCGAGATAGAGACATTCTTATACGAGAGAAGAAAACTCTCATACGAGATGAAGATTTTCTCATACGAGAGGAGAAATCTCTCATACGAGAGTAAATTTTGCTCATACGAGAGAAGAAAACTCTCATACGAGAGGAATATAAAATTGAAATAAGAAAATTATCAAAGAGATACACAATGATGGGTGCTCCGATCCGATCCGCCGGCGATCACGGTGTAGTAGATTTGTGGCTGCCGGCACAGAACGTATTAAGGTTTTGGGAGGAAGGGAATGAGATGAGGAAGAGGATAAGAATCATAGATCTTTCTTTTATTTTTCTTTCTTGCGTTGAATGAGTTTCGTATATAATAAATAATATTAATATATATATATATATATATATTAACTCGAGTGAAAAAAATAATAATATAGAAAAAGGAGTTTGAATTCAAAATAGAACTATTGATATTATTACTTTTATCATTATACTGAAAGAGTGAAAGAAGTAGTCCAAAAAAAAATACGATTGACACTTGATCATTTACGACACGTATTAAATAATTTTATTTGTTTAAAATTTGTGACAAATAACGAACGTAGCCCGTATATAGCCTCCCAAATTGACGAATATAGAAAAGCGGGATATAAATAAGGTTTATCTCGTCTCGACCTCGAGTGTATATATTTTTAAAATATTACTATTTAGATATATATATATATATTAAATATGTTTTTTGTATCTAACGGTCAAAGATGGATTTCGAAGATAAGTCGAAAAAAAATACGAAACTAAAAGATTGCATTGACTGGACAAACTTTCTACAGCGAGCAGCTGATTATTGTGGAACTTGAATAAAAATAATAATAATAGGGTCCGTTTAGGTTGCTTCCTTGCATGTAATACTATTGAAATGAAGAATATTATATATTTTATTCACTCATGAAGTCATAATGTGATTGCTCTACCAAGACCATTATTCCCTTATATATATAGCAACCTCGACCTTTATTGCCCATAGCAACCGCAATACATACATTATACAAACTTACGATATATCATTAGACGTACAAACAAATTCTTACACAGAAAGGAGAAGAAGAAAAAAGAAGACAATGGCGGCTGCAACAAGTGCAACTTCGTACTCCGTAGCTCGCCACCTCAACAACAAAAGCCGCTTATCGGCTCAAAATACAACAGCAAAGCTCTCTCAAGTCCATTTTTCAAATCAGGTAACAATACACACATACATAAATACATTTTTCTATAACATCACTTAATATATACATATACTAATTAATTTTGATGATTTGTTTGCATGTTTGTATGTATAGAAATATCACGAAGAATTGGGATCTCTGTCGATGAACGGATGCAAAGGCGATCCACGAGCACCTCTCGGGACCGTCGAGACCCGAATTTTTCCGATTGCCCCCACGCCAGAGCTGGCGGCCGACCGCCTCGGCTCAGCCGTCTATGAGCTGAAGTCCAATCCTCCTCCGTCGCATGATTCCGGGATCATTCGTATTGAGGTATTAAAACGTTTATGTACACATCATAATTGCTTTTTATATATTTCTTAATTTCCTTGCGTTCAATAAATTGTAGGAGAACTACATACATATTAGATCCCCTGTAAGTAAACAAGAAACGTTTTAAATTAACATTTATTTATTAACCAATGGATGGGACAATTGATCGGGTGTCATGAGTTAAATTCCATTTGTACTCCTTGATGATCCATGTGGACACATAAAATGTACATGTTTTCCTAGAAGATTTAGTCCGTTGAAAGTTGGGTCTGCCTCATAGTCGATAGTAATATGCAAAATGTACTTCATGCTAAATTTAATCATAGTCTAAGAAATTATGTTGCAATATTTTAGAGAGAGAATAAAAAATTATTTACTTAAGAACTAGAGTTTGATAGATGTGTGCCTTGTCATGAGAATTAGTTTGTAATTAATAATTATCATGGGCCCACAAAAATATAACGGTACGGAGGACATTGCAAGGCCAATTGAGAAATGAGTCGTTTAAATTGGCGATTCAAATCGAGCCCTAAATTTACGCTGATTTGAACATTTTGGGACTGTGCAGGTACCAATTCAACAGCAGATCGAGTCACTGGACTGGCTCCGATCGCAAAATCATGGCAGCCTCATCCCACGGAGTTACTTCTCCGGCCGCGATTCGGCCGTATCTAAAGACGGCGACGATAAGCAGAAGCTCGTTAGCGTAGCCGGCCTGGGCTCCGCCGTGTTCTTTCGCGATCTCGACCCATTCTCCATGAATGACTGGCATTCGATCAAGAGGTTCCTGTCCAAGGACTCGCCTCTGATTCGCGCTTACGGAGCCATTCGCTTTGACGGCAAATCGGCGATTTCCTCCGAGTGGAAGGATTTTGGGGGTTTTTACTTTGCAGTTCCTCAAATTGAGTTCGATGAGTTCGAAGGAGGTTCTATGCTTGCTGCTACGATTGCTTGGGACAAGAAGCTCTCGAAAACGTACGAACAAGCGATCGCTGGGCTCGAGGCAACTCTGTTGCAGCTTTCTTCTGTGGTCCGAAAATTAAATCAAAAGCAGAACGATACGATTCTGCTCCACAAGAATCACGTTCCTAATAGGGAATCGTGGGAATCGATGATCAACCGTGCCTTGGATTTGATTAATGGCGAGGATTCTTCGCTTGTTAAGGTTGTCCACGCACGCAGCACGAGAGTGTTGACCTCGAAAGAGATAGATGCTTTGGATTGGTTGAACACTCTTCAGGTTGAAGGAGGACACAATTCCTTTCAGTTCTGTGTTCAGCCTCCTCAAGCACCTGCGTTTATAGGAAACACGGTAATAATAAAAACTTCGAAAAATTCTAATCTTTCTTTGCAATTTGTATCCAAAATTTCATTATTCTAATTATTCTTGGTGTGATTTCTATGAAACAGCCCGAACGGTTATTCTACAGAGACGGTCTAACTGTGTTTAGTGAGGCTTTGGCTGCCACACGAGCAAGAGGACAAACCGAGGCTCTAGATTTACAAATTGGGCATGACTTACTTACAAGGTTAGTTGTGAGTCATATATGTTTTGATTCTTTTATGTCTTACAAACTTTGGTCTCACGTGTTAATATATAATCTTCTCACAGTCCTAAAGATGACCATGAGTTTGGTGTTGTAAGAGAGACCATCAGGAAGAATTTCGAAGCTGTCTGCACGAGCACGAAAGTCCATCCCCGAAAAGCTCTGAGAAAGCTCAAACGGGTCCAACATCTGTATTCAAGGCTAACTGGCACACTTCAGAAGGAAGATGATGAGGTACATATATATGTGGGGATTCGCGGTTTTATTACGTATTGCAGTTTAAATGATCACTTAGCCAAGAATATTTATGCTGACTGTCCACCAATTTTCTTGTTTCCAGTTCAAGATCTTGTCTTCTCTCCATCCAACTCCGGCTGTTTGTGGGCTGCCCGCTGAAGATGCAAGAGTCTTGATCTCAGAATCTGGTACTAATATATATGTTCTTATTTTTTATGCCTGCTCTCCACTAATTAAACAAGATCGTAGTATCCTAAAAAGATCCAAAAAAATCTGATTGCAGAAATGTTCGACCGTGGAATGTACGCTGGTCCAGTGGGATGGTTCGGTGGCTCGGAGAGCGAGTTCGCCGTCGGAATAAGATCGGCTCTGGTGGGAACCGGCGGTGCGATGCTCTATGCGGGGACTGGAATCGTCGACGGTAGCATTCCAGCCTCGGAGTGGCAAGAGCTCGAGCTCAAGATTTCTCAGGTTCGTTCTTTTCCTTAATTGCTTGTCCTAAAACACACACACACACACACGCACACTACTCTCTTCCACAGATTAAATCTGATCGTGGCCTTTGATTTTCTATCTGCAGTTCACGAAATTGATGAAGGTCGTCGAGGAACCTGTTATGGCCACCAGGGAGAAGATTCAACTGTAAAAAACTCTTACATTGTTTGATTACTTCATTTTTTCCTTTGATTTTCTCTATATGATGTAATGAGGCCTGAGGGGCAACAGAAGTGTTGCATCTGTAAATTTCCGTTGTTGTGTAATATATTGATTTATTGAATGAATCAAGGGCAGTATCGAGTACTGCAAAGATTGAATGATAACACAAAAAATTTAGTTTCTTACTGGAGTAGTAACACGTTAACATGTAAGGTTAGATTTGAATCTTTTATAACTTGGACGATGTCCATGAATCATGATTTATTATTTAAGTAATAGTTAGGAGATGCTGAATGTAGACTATCAGTAACTGCTAGCGAACAAGAATTATTATCGTGTGACCTAATGAATTCAGCAGGTGTGGAACAAGTAAACCAACGCAATAGCCTGCAAAACACGAACCAAGTAAATCACAGGAAAACGGGAGTTCGCACAATAACCAGTCAAACAACACTATGAACTCAATATTTAGGCTATTAGCTATTATTATTATTATTACTATTTATTTATTTATTATTTTATTTATTTATTGTCTTTTTCAGGTTTGCTGACTACTTGTGTCGTCCTATATAAATAGATGTTCTGTAGTCTCTTCGTAAGCGAACGGTTCAGTATGTCCTCTACTAATTTATCTTGACTAAATTAAATAAATGAAGTTTGTCTTGGTGACCACTACGGCACTACCTATAAATATAGGTAAAAGTATTGACCAACGTAACCATCATTCAAAATTAAAAAAATATATATATGAAACTATTAATGATCATAACCGTCCACATTTGACGAAGATATGACACATGAAATTAAATGTTTACCTCGACTGTAAGTTATAAGATGCTTGGTGTTGAACTCCAGGAGTGGAGGGAAATTAGATCGAATCGATTATGAAGCATATGTGTATCTTTCTTTTATTTTTCTTTCTCGCGTTGAACGAGTTTCGTATATTATAAATAATATTAGCATATTGTTTTAAAGAAATTATTATATATATATATATAAAAATACATAACTCTAGGTAACGAAAAATAAAATAGAAAAAAGGAGTTTGAATTCAAAATAAAACTATTGATATCATTACTCTTATCATTATATTGAAATTAAGTAATCCAAATTATAAAATAAATACGATTGAAGCTCGATCATATGCGACACCACATACTGTTAAAATAACATTCGAGTAACCAACATGGATTGATTCGACTGGTAAGCGGCTTGCTATCGCATAAGCAAGATGATTTGAATCCTTTGCAGCACCTTCGGTTGGGAGCCTCACCCACCATCAATGATTCGAATCCTAATTTATTTTTCTTTTATGTAGGCAGTTGGAGATCTACTACCATCATGATCGCCTGCGAATTATGTTATCATATATAAAGCAATATATGCGCCTCATCATTATATTATCATATAGATACTATATACATATACTAATTAATTTTGATGATTTGTGTGCATGTTAGTATGTATAGAAATATCACGAAGAATTGGGATCTCTGTTGATGAATGGATGCAAAAATGATCCGCGAGCGCCCCTCGGGACCTTCGAGACCTGAACTTTTCTGATTGCCCCCACGCCGGAGCTGGCGGCCGACCGCCTTGGCTCAGCCGTCTATGAGCTGAAGTCTAACCCCCCCTCGCACGATTCCGGGATTATTCGTGTTGAGGTAATAATGTTTGTGTAAAGTTTCTTTATGTAGTTAATTCATTTCTTGTGGACGCAATGAAAACCCTAAATTACAGATGCTGGTTTAAACATTTTTGAGCTTCTGATTTAAACACTCATCTCTCTCTCTCTCTGAAACCCTAAATACATATTTTGATATAACCATTTCTTGATTGCGAAGGTACCGATTAACCAGCAAATCGAGTCACTCGATTGGCTCCGATCGCAGAGCCACGGGAGCCTCGTTCCCCGGAGCTACTTCTCCGGCCGCGAATCCTCCGTATCCAAATTAGACGAAGACGACAACGACAAGCACAAGCTCGTCAGCGTAGCCGGCCTCGGCTCGGCCGTATTCTTCCGCGAACCCGAGCCGTCCTCCACGAGCCACTGGCACTCGATCAAGAGGTTCTTGTCCAAGGGCTCCCCTCTGATCTGAGCCTACGGAGCCATCCGTTTCGACGGGTCGAAATCCGAAGCAATATCCTCCGAGTGGAGGGATTTCGGAGGGTTTTACTTCTCCGTCCCTCAGCTCGAGCTCGACGAGTTCGAAGGCGGCTCGATGCTCGCGGCGTGGGATGATAAGCTCTCGAAGACCTACGAACAAGCGATCGCGGGGCTCGAGGCGACTCTATGGCAGCTTTCTTCGGCAGTTCGAAAAATAAAGGTAAAATTATAAAATTGTATCAAAGTTTTCGTTTTTGGGTCACTATGTTTGATAATTGCAAAAGCAGGTCACTAACTTTGTATGTCAAAACAATTTTGGGTCATTTTTCAATTTTAGGTCACTAAGTATATATTTTTTCGATTTTGGTTCACTAAGTATACATGTTTCATTTTTGGGTCACTATGTCGAAAAATGTATTAAAAAAGAAAACGATGCGATTATGCTCCACAAGCGTCACGTTCCTGATAGAGAATCGTGGGAATCGATGATCAATCGAGCGTTGGATTTGATTAACGGCGAGGATTCTTCGCTCGTTAAGGTTGTCCACCAGCACGAGGGTGATGACGTCGCAAGACGTGGATGCTTTGGATTGGTTGAACACTCTTCGGGTCGAAGGGGGACAAAACTCCTTTCAGTTCTTCTGCGTTCAGCCTCCTCGAGCGTTCATCGGAAACACGGTAATAAAACCTTAGAATTACTTAAGATTATCTCCAATGGTACTGCAAAACCTAAAATGAGATAAAATTTCTCCAACCGAATCCAAAAATTAAACTCAAAATGGGATGCCCGTAGCGGTCACACACCTAGCAATGATAGAGCCCAACAACTTCTACATGTATAAGTCAATCACGAACTATAGGCAACTCTTTTGGATGTATAAGGTCATCTCCAAAAGTAATTTTACTTCGACCATTAACCTTATTCTAAAACTCAAAAATAATATTTCTCGAATATTCTCTTTCATACAAAGTTTTACGACTTTTCAATATCATCTAGATATTTTACAACTTTATAAATTAGACAACAATATTATCAAAAATTCGATTGAAAAAATATCAAATAAAAAAATTATTATTTGATAATATAAAAATATCGAGATTTTGCGTATAAAAAAACTATTATATGTGACTGGTCATTTGAATATGTACAAAAAATTGAAAAATTATGTGTACGTAGTAGCATACTAATATTATCCTATAATTAAGAGTACACGATATATTTGGTACTTAAATTATACCAAAATATCATTGTTGGTGCTCAAACTTTTAAATGTGCCGTTTTGGCGCTTAAACTTTGCAAAACCGTTCCTTTTTTGTTCTTTTGACCTAGAGAGCCGGCAAAGGAACTATAAAGGAAAGATTTGCAAAGTTCAGGAACCAAAACGGGACATTTAAAAGTTTAACCACCAATATTTAGATTTTTTTTTTACATTCATGCCATTGTGTATACTTAATATAAAATTAAGCTTCGATCACCACGAGATGTTTGAACTACTTTTTTTTCAAAAGATATCCCAACACGATCACAAAAGATAATGTTATAAATTTTGTAGTGATGATCGAAGTTGAATTTTATATAAAATATACAAAATAGCATGAATGTAAAAAATGAATTCAAACTATTGATGCTAAACTTTTAAATGTGTCCTTTTGGTTCCTGAATTTTGCAAACCTTTCATTTTTGATTTTTTACCAGTCTAGGTCAGAAGAACCAAAAGGAACAGTTTTGCAAAGTTTAAGCACCAAAACGACACATTTAAAAGTTTGAGCACCAACAGTGAGATTTTGGTATAGTTTAAGGACCAATTTTTATCGTTTACTCTATAATTAATATTATATTATCATTAATTTAAAATAAAGATTTATAAATGTCATTCTTTATGGTATTGTTAGCTAATCTCTTTGTGTAGTTTGCTGGAACCGTTGTATAAGTAAATCTCGGTGTTTTTTGTTGTTACGAATGTGGTTCTCTTAATCGCTTATATCAACATTTGTATTCGTATTATCTAATTATAGGGGTGTTTGTTTTGGGGTGATCGGTGATCGCGCGATCACCTCCTCATCACCGCGTATGTTTAGCGGGGGTGATGAGTCATCACCGTGATGGAGGATCACCTAGGTGATCAAAAGGGGAGTGATATTCCAACTTTTGGATCACCCCAAAAAGCAGGGTGATCCTCCATACCGTGATGGGGTGATGTCTCCAATTTTATTCTGGTCAAAATTACTCCTTATATCTTAAGAGTAATTATTATATACCTTTATTCATATTTTTAATTTCATAACTAACTTATATAAATATTAAAAAATATATTTAATGCTTAAAAAATAAAGAATTTTATTTTATATATTATTATAATTAATACTTATTAAATATATATGTTTTAATATTAAAAAAATAAAAGAATTATATTGAAGAATTGCATAGAATATTTATAATTAATGGTTAAAAACTTAATACTTAATATTGAAAACATTAGTCATTATCCCGTAAAATATTATATCAAAATGAACATAGTAACTCGGTTTAGCTTCATAATATACCAATGATTAAATATGACATTTACGCAGCATCACCTCACACATCATTGTGATAAACAAACAAAATATTCAAATATCACATTGACATGCAAAATGAAATATCACCCCAAAACAAACACAATGATGACATATCACCTTGATCTGCATCACAGTGATGTTCGATTAACGCAAACAAACACCCCCTATTATATTCAAACAAATACAAGAGGATTTTGATTTCCACTGGTCTTGTTGTTCATGATTTTCACTAAGTATACATGTTTTAATTTTTGGGTTACTGTTTTTACAAACTTAGCAACCAAATGAGTGACCCAAAATTGAGAAACTGTATATTTAGTGACCAAAAATCGAATAATATATACTTAATGACTTAAAATTGAAAACATGACCCAAAATTATTTTGACTAAACATAACCTAATCTTATAATTTTCCCCACCTTAAGATGTGAGAGTAATCTCCGAGGTCAGGCGAAAATAGTCAACTCTCCATCCAATAACAAAATTTAAGGTCTCTAAAAAAAATCGACTCCTCCATAATAAAATATCACGGACATATTCGCAATCGCCAAATCAGGGCGAAAGGGCGAAATTAGTAAATTCAATGCAAGAAACTAATTTATAACATAAAACTTGCAAGAAACAAATGGTGTCCACCAACCACTACTAAAAGTAGATCGATAGGTTTTGCACTTTCGATTTGCGCAAATCATGATAACGATCAGTGACTTCCTTTGTCGGCCAACGTGCCATTTTCTAGCCCAAGCACTTCAACGCCGTGTTATGACATTTTATTTGCATAAGTATAAATACATATCGAATTAAGTAGCAAATTAATAGAAATAAGTTATAATTGTTGTCGCATATTTTTTGCAGTTGAGATTTTTTACCCAAGAATGGTGTTAGTTAAGATATGACAACGATATTTGACTCTAAAAAAAAAAGAAGGTATGACAATGATATTTTTTGCAGTTGAGATTTTTTACCCAAGAATGGTGTAAGTTTGACTCTAAAAAAAAAGAAGGTATGACAATGATATCGAGAAAAGTAATTCATGAATTAGCACTGAGTAAAGGAATTAATAAAGTTCCAAAATACACATGTTAATGTGCTGAGTGCCGATACAAAAAGAATTCAATGGATTCACACTTCACATCACTGTGGCCACACGGGTTTTATTTATGAACTAATAACAAGAATTATATTTAATCAATAGATCAATAGTATATGTCTAGTCTTGTGTTGGAATCATTAATTTGTTAGTATATGGTGATCAAGGGATGGAATATCTAAAGTGCGTTGACTCGGGGAGTCAACTTAAGGTCCAAATTGATCACCACAGAATCAAATCCTTCCAGATACAATGCATTAAAGTGAATTGCTTAATTTTATATTGTACGCTTTAGTAATACTCAATCAATTTTATAAGAAACGAAATATATAGTACATCATATGTCTGGCTAGTGGCTATACTCGACTTGGAATATTCATAATTCAATATGCACAAACGCCAAATATATATAAATATATGTTAGGATATTCTCGATTCCTGATAATTTAGTTACCCGACAAATGACGATAACGAATAAAATGAAGAAAATAAATTTGACAGTGAACACGAGAATTTACGTGGTTCGGTCAGAATGACCTACGTCCACGGGCCGGAGGGTAGAACTTCTTTATTATGTGGAGTGATTACAGACACGTACACCGGACGTGATACACAAAAGAGCTACAACAGTATTAGGAGTAAGCTACAAAGAATTAATCGGAGAAGAAGATCGATGTTGTGGTGGTTTGTTTCCTTCGTCGAAGTCCCGTATTTATAGGCAAAGATTTGCCATGCTCGATGTGTGAACAAAAGAAAATAAGCTCTGCCGCTTGACGAATTAGTTCGGTGTCTGACAAACAAATTCAAGTTGATATCTCCTTTCATTTGCCAAAGCCACGTGAAACATTTGCATAGCCGTCATTGAAGACTTTTCAAACCACATCCCAAGGTCAAATCAACAAATCTCCACCTTGACCTTGGTTCCGAAAATTACTCCACCTTAATTTAGTAATACCTTTGTCTTTGTCTCCCTCCATCCATAGCTCCGACGGGCTAGTTCACCATTTCTGAAATACTGATCAAGTCCAAGCAATGCTTGAACTTGGAAATTGGAAGAGCCTTCGTAAACATATCCGCAGGATTATCCTTCGTGTTGATCTTCTTGATAAACACCTTCTTGTCTGCAATGATATCACGAATGAAATGATCTTAACATCAATATGTTTAGTCCTCTCATGATACATATGATCCTTGGTCAAATGAATTGCACTTTGACTATCACAGTAAATAGTAATCACTCCCTGTTGCTGAATTAATTCGCTGAAGCTTCTTTGATCGCATCGGTAATGGGCATATATTCTGCTTCAGTAGTAGATAAAGCCACTACGTGCTGTAGAGTAGCTTTCCAGCTAACTGCACAACCTCCAATAGAGAATACATAACCTGTAAGAGATCGTCGTTTATCGAGATCACCTGCGTAGTCTGAATCAACGAAGCCAACGAGAGTATCACTGTTTCTGCCAAACTCCAAACAAGTGCTTAGAGTACCCTTCAAGTATCTGAGGATCCACTTCACTGCTTGCCAGTGTTCTTTCCCTGGATTAGCCATATACTTGCTAACAACACTAACAGCTTGTGAAATATCAGGACGTGTACAAACCATTGCATACATAATACTGCCGACTGCACTAGAGTAAGGAACTCGTGTCATATACTCTTCTTCCTCTTCTGATGATGGTGACTGAGTAGTAGATAGCCTAAAATGGCTAACGAGAGGAGTACTTACTGGTTTGGCATCGTGCATGCCAAATCTCTCCAAAAACCTTCTTGAGGTAACTCTCCTGGGTCAAGTGCAACTTACAAGCTTCTCTATGACGTCTAATCTCCATACCAAGAATCTTCTTAGCTGCTCCCAAATCTTTCATCTCAAATTCACCGTTCAATAAGGCCTTCAACTGGTGAATTTCTGCAAGATTCTTAGCCGCAATGAGCATTTCATCAACATATAATAGCATATAAATGAACGAACTGTCATTCAACTTCCGGAAGTAAACACAACTATCATACTTGCTCCTGGAGAAACCATGACCCAACATAAAAGAATCAAACCGTTTGTACCACTGTCTTGGAGACTGCTTTAATCCATACAAGGATTTCTTTAACAAACAAACTTGGTTTTCTTTTCCTTCAATTATGAAGCCTTCAGGCTGCTTCATATAAATCTGTTCATCTAAATCGCCATGTAAGAAAACTGTCTTAACGTCAAGCTGTTCTAATTCCAAATCAAACATGGCAACGAATGCAAGCAATACACGAATAGAGCTATGTCTAACAACAGGTGAGAAAACATCATTAAAATCAACACCTTGTACATGACTATAGCCTTTCGCGACCAATTGTGCCTTATACCTTGCATCGTCTGAACCAGATAAACCTTCTTTCTTCTTAAAGACCCATTTACAACCGACTATTTTCTTTTTCTTCGGCGGCGACACAAGAATCCAAGTATCATTCTTGTGCAGAGACTCGATTTCTTCATTCATCGCTACCAACCACTTATCAGAATTGACATCTTGAATTGCCTCCGTATAGGTAGAAGGTTCACCGCCTCCACCTGTTTCTTGTGCCACTGAAAAGCGTACGAAACTAAATTCACGTACCGCTGTGGTAGTCGAATCTCACGTCTCTGTCTGTCTCTGGCTATAGAATATTCCTGCTCGACGCTTTCATCTTCAACAAGATTTGAATTCGGATCTGGTTCATCATCTGCAGCAGGGTTATCTGAAGAACCTTTGTTGATCTCGAGCTCCACCTCGTTCTGTACACTATCCTCATTTTCTTGATTAGAAGAATTAGAAGACTCTTTTATAGGATTTAACATAGATGACTCGTCAAATGTAACATCTCTGCTAATTACGATTTTGGGTGACTTGGGATCATGATTATATAATCTATATCCTTTCACCCCTGAAGCGTACCGAGAAAAATACACTTTTAGCTCTAGGCTCTAACTTTCCCTCGTTTACGTGCATATAAGCTGGGCACCCAAATATTCTTAAATTAGAGTAATCAGCAGGAGTACCTGACCATACCTCCTCGGGAGTCTTGAAATCGATAGAAGAACATGGTGAGCGGTTGACATATAACATGCAGCCGCAATAGCTTCTGCCCAAAAATCATTTGTCAACTCAGCATTAGAGATCATACACCTAGCTCTCTCCAATAGAGTCCGGTTCATGCGCTCAGCAACACCATTCTGTTGAGGCATCATTCGAACAATGTGATGTCAAGCTATACCTTCCTTCTTGCAGAATTTATTAAAATCACTTCCACAAAATTCTAAGCCATTGTCTTTCAGCAATCGCTTGATTTGTTTTCCTGTCTGCTTCTCAATCAAAGTTTTCCATTGTTTAAATGTTAAGAAAACATCACTCTTCTGTTTAAGAAAATAGACCCAAACTTTCCTTGAAAAATCATCAATGAAAGTCAACATGTATCTTGCACCACCTTTGGACGGATCACGAGAAGGACCCCATAAATCAGAATGAATATAGTCTAAAGTACCTTTCGTCTTATGGATTGCTGGCGATTTGAAGCTGACTCGTTTCTGCTTCCCAAAAATACAATGTTCGCAAAAATCCATCTTACTAGTACTCTGACCGCAAAGTAGGCCCCGCTTGCTCAAAATCGTCAAGCCTTTTTCTCCCTTGTGTCCAAGCCTCATATGCCATAATCTCGTGGTATCAACCTCCGGGGATGTCGAAACTGCAGCGGAACATGTAACAGTAGTTCCCTGCAAAATATATAAATTTCCAGACCTGCAAGCTTTCATCACGATGAGGGCACCTCTACCAATCTTCATAACTCCACCTTCACCTGAGAATCTGCATCCTTGAGATTCAAGTGTGCCTAAAGAGATAAGATTTCTCTTCATAGCAGAAACATGTCTGACTTCTGTGAGCGTTCGGATGATTCCGTCGAACATCTTGATTCTAACTGTACCTTTACCAACAACTTTACATGGGGCATCATTTCCCATCAAGACATATCCACCATCGAAAGCTTCATATGTGGAAAAACAGTCCCGACTACGACTTATGTGGTAAGAACATCTTGAATCTAAGAACCACTCACTATCAGACCTGACAATATTTGCAGTTGCTACAAAAATAGTTCCATCGCTCTCATCTGCAGCTACGCTAGCTTCGGCGGGTTTATAATTTTGCTGATTATTTTTCTCCTTATTTTTTTATTTATAACACTCAGCTTTGATATGACCCTTCTTCTTGCAATAATTACAAAGTTTATTTTTGTATCTGGATTTCGACCTGCCCTTAACCTGCTATTATCAGCATCTCTATTTTCTGGCCTACCCCGAGCAAACAGACCCTCTGCCTGATTACCACTTGATTCCCCCGTTATATCCCTATCAATCTGCTCTTTCGATTGTAAAGCAGATTTGACACTACTATAAGAGATAGTATCTTTCCCATATATTATAGTGTCTCGAAAATATTTTAGAGATGAGGGAAGGGAACACAACAATATTATGGTCTGATCTTCTTCATCCACTTTGACTTCTACGTTCGCCAAATTAATAATTATTGAGTCGAATTTATCGAGATGCGAGAGTAGAGAAGTATCTTCCGTCATTTTCAAACTGTGTAGCTTCTACTTTAAATAAAGTCGATTCTCCTTAGTCTTCTTCATGTAGATAGCTTTCAACGAATCCCACATACCCTTGGCCTTCGTCTCCGTAGCAACTTCTTGTAATACCTCGTATGAGAGATTCAAGATAATTGCCGATCTGGCTTTCTTGTCCAGTTCCTTAAATTGCTCTTCTGTCATTTCCTTGGATTTCTTCGCGTTGTCTTCAAGCGCCTGCTCACAACCGTCTTGAATGAGTATGGCCTCCATCTTGAGACTCCAGATCGCAAAGTTGACATTTCTATCGAACTTTTCAATCGACATTTTTGTAATCGTCATGGTGGCTAAAATAAATCGGGAAATTGGCTCGCCGTGGACCGTAAAACCTTTTTGATATCTTTTCTGATGTGGAAGATTAGACAAAGCTGCAACCACAGAGCATACTAAGAATACCGACAAGGCGAGGCTCTGATACCAATTTGTTAGGATATTCTCGATTCCTGATAATTTAGTTGCTCGAGAAATGACGATAACGAATAAAATGAAGAAAATAAATGTGACAGTGAACACGAGAATTTACGTGGTTCGGTCGGAATGACCTACGTCCACGGGCCGGAGGGTAGAACTTCTTTATTATGTGGAGTGATTACAGACACGTACACCGGACGTGATACACAAAAGAGCTACAACAGTATTAGGAGTAAGCTACAAAGAATTAATCGGAGAAGAAGATCGATGTTGTGGTGGTTTGTTTCCTTCATCGAAGTCCCGTATTTATAGGCAAAGATTTGCCATGCTCGATGTGTGAACAAAAGAAAATAAGCTCTGCCGCTTGACGAATTAGTTCGGTGCCTGACAAACAAATTCAAGTTGATATCTACTTTCATTTGACAAAGCCACGTGAAACATTTGCATGACCCTCATTGAAGACTTTTCAAACCACATCCCAAGTTCAAATCAACAAATATATATATACACATATATATTATTAAGATATTAACTTATTAACAAAATAGCGTTCATACTTGCTGATTTCGACGTTATTTTATTTCCGACTTCACGACTACTCTCACATCAAAAGTTGTTGGAGCACCAGCACTTTCACTCGAACGAAATATTAATTATTTTTCTGAAATATACATATATATCAATTCATATATTGCGTCCATTTTCGTTTGTATTTTATGTGGCCATCGATCTTGATGGTGACAACATAAAGCATTTCTAGAACCCGAATTTAATGTATCGGCAGGAAAATGAATTATACTAATTCCCTTTATTGTATGTATATATCACAATAACTTCTATGTTTGTCGTTTTCTAAGAGAAATATAATTTAACATAACTATTAGAAATTTCCCTGCAACTCAATAGTAACAACAAAGCCTTATTTAAAATGTAAAAATGCAGCCCATTTTATTTCGTACGTTGTTAAGACTCGATAATAACAGTACTAAATGACAGACTCGTTAATGATATCTCTAAATGAATAAGTTTTAAGGATTCGTTCCAATTTAACTCTTAATTATCGTAGTCCGTGTACACTTGGAATAATACATACAGCTACAATTAAGAGATGTATACAAGTCATGAAATCGATCTTGCTGAAAGTCAGTACGTTCTTCCATAGCAAACAATTAATTCCAAATTCGCTTCCCACTGTACTTAGTCGTGACGTGGAACTAAAACAATATATATATATATATGACAATGACATTTAAATGAAGGCATTGGTCTAGTGGTCAAGGAGGATGCCTTAAGGACTTATGGTTACAGGTGAGATCGAATCCCCCTCCCACAATTCTTTGAGTAGTTGGGGACGTATACATCTGGCCCCGAGATTAGTCTCATCAATGGAGTGTGTGACGCAATTAAAGCCTCTGTCAGGTCTGTGTGGCGTAAGCCCACGCAATATTTAGGGGCTAGCTCATAACTCGGGTCACTTGGGATAATGCGTGACAAAAAAAAAAGACATATAAATGAAGAAACGGAAGGAACACTAATTTTACTATTGAAGCGTAATAAATCTACTGCACGCGTATGTAAGTGTGTATATCCCTATAGTTCTATTACAGCACAATGCTTTCAGTTTCTTACCTGAAAATAACCAAGACAGTGCGGTCAAGTGTTCCAAACAGTTAAACTTCTTACTACT
The DNA here is from genome assembly GCA_004919715.1 of Linderniella brevidens. Taxonomy (NCBI): domain Eukaryota; kingdom Viridiplantae; phylum Streptophyta; class Magnoliopsida; order Lamiales; family Linderniaceae; genus Linderniella; species Linderniella brevidens. Next base: position 12,977,505 of record SWDC01000149.1, on the reverse strand, counting down.
TTTTACCGGCTTGAGTCTTTATCATCTTCCACAGCACTCCACTGTCGCTATCGTACGATTGATTACGTATCTGTATTATTCCTCTTTTGTCGGTTTAGGCTAACTTTCAACATTCACACACACACACACGTTAGCTGATTGATGCTACCCATATGCAGCTAATTATTTCTGCTGAGAAGAAGATAGAAATAAATAAATAAAATTGTGGTCCACCTTCGACATAGAAATTCTAACCAGCTTACTATAAATACACTTGCGCCATAAACAATAATCGTTGTCCTTAATTTATTACAAGCATATACTCCATAGATTCTTGGGCAACAAACAATTAACTCACCTTATCTTCGTCTTCTTCGTCTAGCTTCGAGATGGAAATGGCAGAGAAGCAAATCATGGAGAGAGAAGATGATGAACACGAGGAGCCTGGAGAAGTCAATTACAGAGGAATTAAAGCCATGCCCTTCATCATAGGTGAGCTTTTATTTCGTTTTGTTGATTTTTTTAATTTTATTGTTAGAGATGGGGTTCTGATTTTTGGAATTAAACTGAAAAGGGAATGAGACGTTTGAGAAGCTTGGAGCCATTGGTACCCTCTCGAATCTGCAGGTTTACTTGACGACAGTCTTCAACATGAAGCGCATTAGCGCCACCACGCTTCTTAGCGTCTTCAACGGCACCACCAACTTCGCCACCTTGATCGGTGCTTACCTCTGTGACACCTACTTCGGCCGGTACAACACCCTCGGGTTCGGCTCGGTCGCCTCGTTCTTGGTTCGTTCGTACCCAAAAATTTTCAAATCGAAATCTTTTGATTGAACATTTCATCTAAAAACTTAATTTTAAAGGGAACTGTTCCAGATTTTAATTTTCTATCTTCTATTTTCAACACGTCCACTCGCGTTACGCTGGTTTCCTTTTCATATAGTCTTATACGTGAAATGTTTTAAATGGGTGGTTGTTAGGATCTGTTCCCATAACATCTTTTGGCTGGTGATATCATGTTAGAATGATCCAGTTAAAAGTTTAGTAGACTATGAGGGCAAGAGGACAATAATATATATTCTAAAAGGACAACTCTATTACATGGTGCCATTGACATATGCTTTTATATGATATTTTTATTTATTTTTCTTTTCAACCTTTATTTTTTGCTCCGATACCATATTACAACTATGTTTATACCATGTTAAATGACAACTTCAGCTAAAAATGTCATATTTTGATTTCATATTCTTTATTTTCAACAAAATCTCTCACGAAAACTCACTTTTGTTTTTTTACGTATCGAAGGGTTTGCTGCTAATCACGCTGACGGCGGCGTTCAAGAGCCTCCACCCGCCCCACTGCGGGCCCCAAGACACCCACTGCACCGGCCCGACCCCGTGGCAGATGTCCTTCCTCCTGTGCGGGTTCGGCATGATGATCCTCGGAGCCGGGTCGATCCGGCCCTGCAACCTCGCCTTCGGGGCGGATCAGTTCGACCCGAAGACCGAATCCGGCAAGCGGGGCATCGACAGCTTCTTCAACTGGTACTTCTTCACCCTCACCTTCGCCCAGATGGTCTCCGTGACCCTCGTTGTCTACGTCCAGTCCGACCTCAGCTGGCCCATCGGGCTCGGGATCCCCACCGTCTTCATGCTCGTCTCGTGCTTCCTCTTCTTCCTCGGGTCCAAGATCTACGTAAAAGTCGCCCCCGAGGGCAGCCCGCTGCTCTCCATCACCCGGGTCCTGGTGGCCGCCACCAGGAAGAGGCGGCTGAACCCGCCGGAGCAGCCGTGGGCCGCCCTCTTCAGCCACCACCACCACAGCATCGTTCATGCTAAGTCCATCAATGCGAAGCTTCCCTACACGGAGCAGTTCACCTTCCTCGACAAGGCGGCTATAGTCACCCCGAACGACCCGATAAACCCGGACGGGTCGGCCGGGAACCCGTGGGCCCTCTGCACGGTCCAGCAGGTGGAGGAGGTCAAGTGCCTCCTGCGGGTCCTCCCGATATGGGCCGCCTCGATCCTCTACCACGTCGGGGAGAAGCAGCAGTACCTAGTCTTCCAAGCCATGCAGTCGAACCGGCGGCTCCTGCCCGGCTCGGGCTTCCGAATCCCGCCGGCCACGTACAGCATCTTCTCGATGCTGACCCTGACCCTGTTCGTGCCCGTCTACGACCGGGTCCTCGTGCCCCTGACCCGTCGGGTCACGAAACGGGAAGGGGGGATCACGGTCCTACAGAGGATGGGGATCGGGATCTTCCTCACGATCCTCGAGTCCATGGTCGCGGGCCTGGTGGAGGACCGGAGGCGGTCCATGGCCCCGTCGGGGAACGAGCCGGCGGCTCGGTCCGCGAGGGGGGCGGTGTCGTCCATGTCGGCCATGTGGCTCGTGCCGCAGCTCGCGCTCGCGGGCCTGGCGGAGGCGTTCTGCGCGATCGGGCAGGTGGAGTTTTATTACAAGCAGTTCCCGGAGAACATGAGGAGCGTCGCGGGATCGTTCTTCTTCCTCGGGATGGCGTTTGCGAGCTACCTGACCGGGTTCTTGATCTCGGTGGTCCATCGGCTGACCGGGGGGAAGTCGGGCAGCGGGAATTGGCTGCCCGAGGATTTGAACGAGGGGAGGCTGGATTACTTTTATTTCATGATCGGAGGGCTTTGTTGTCTGAATTTTGTGTACTTTCTTGTCTGTGCGAGGTGGTATAGGTATAAGGGGAGTGGAGGGAGTGTTGTGGGCGTGGAGATGGAGGATAAGGTGGTGGATCGTAATGGGGTTACGACGATACCTTAGCTTAGTGATTAATAAAAGAAAGAAATAATCTTAGTTTTGTTTTATTATCGTCTATGAATATTTATAATCGTCTGATAATTTATTCGAATTTTAGAATCGATTTCTTATTCGATTCTAGCTAGGATGGTGTTACTATGTTCGGGTTGATTGGGTAGACGAATATTCATGTCCGGTAATTATTCGAATTTGAATCGAGTCCTGTCCGATTCAATATTGGTGTTATAGAATATTCAATAATCCGTGTTCGTGTTAATTTGACGATATTCAACTTCGTTATTATATTTGATGCGTGTGATTTAATATATAAATATATTATTTTATAGTCATGAAACTGCCACACCTAAATTTCGAGACCGAAAAAGTAGTTAACCGTTCCTAAAATAATTTGAGTAGGACTATGCTCACGGTTATCGAATAAAACAACTTCACTCATTTACAATTATAAATCAATCAATGAAACCTTGAAAGGGTGTTTGTTTGAGGTGATCAAACATCACGACGATACTCACATCAGAAGTGGTGTTTGTTTGAGGTGATCAAACATCACGGTGATGTGAGTATCACCGAGATGTGGATCAATATAATATATCATTACCATGTTTGTTTTTGAGTGATATTTCATTTTTCATATCAAGGTGATATTTGAATATTATGTTTGTTTATCAAGGTGGTGTGTGGAATTAGGGGTGACCTTGGGCCGGTTTTTATTCAAATTTTAACCCGACCCGATGTATTGCGGTTTTTAATAATGTACCCCAAACCCGACCATAAAACTTTCAACCCAATGCTCTGCGGTTTTCTTGGGTGCGGTTGGGTTGGGGCGGTTTTTGCGGGTTTTTTAATCATAACGAAAAACTAATATTTTTAAGTATAGATAGTGTAAATTCAAGAATAAAAAGTTAATAAACTTTTACGAGTAATAAAAAGTAACAAGTAAAATAGAAAAAAGTTGATAAAATTAGTGCACACTAGTTTATTAAAATTTTAATAGAAAAAAGTTAATAAACAATAGTAAGAATAAAAAAAAATTAACGAAAAAAATAACAAGGATATGAACTTATAGTAAAATTTGTTATCACGTAATAAACAGTCGTTAAAAGTAACAAGTAATACTTCGGAAAAAAAAAAAGTTAACACGAATATGAACTCACATTCTCTATTCAAGAATAAAAAAAAATTAAGAATCAAATTAACATAAGAAAAAAAACCATTAATTTATAATTTAGTGCATACTAGTATTTTCATCTAACTAAGCCTTCTCAATTCGTATTATTACATTGATGTTTATGGTCTTCCAACTTCCTAACTATTAGAAGTTACGACTCCATATCTTATTTTCATCTATTAACTTGTGAACTATTAAATAAAACATAATAAAATATAATATTATTAAATGAGGTTGGGTGCGGTTTTTTGCGGTTTTAAAAATACAAAATCAAACCCGATTGCAAAATGCGGATTTATTTTTTAAAATCCAAACCAACTCATCAAGTCGTCAACCTGATACGTGCGGTCTGGGTTGAGTTGGGTCGATTGGGTGGGGCGGTTCGACGGGTTAAATGCTCACCCCTATGTGGAATGATGTTGTATAAATGTCATATTTACCCTTATTTATATTATGTATGTAAAATGGGTTAATATGTTCATTTTGAGGTAATATATTAAGTGGTAATGATTAATGTTTCAATATTAAGTATTAATTTTTTTAAGCATTATTTATAAGTATTTTATATAATTCTTCAATATAATTCTTTATTTTTTTTAAACTTTAAACATATATTCTTGAATTAACTATTAATTATATGTTTATTATATAGAATTTTCAATATAATTCTTTTAATTTTTTAAGCATAAACATATTTTTTAATATTTAAATATGTTTGTTGGATAATTAGAAATATGAATAAGGATATATGAGGTAAGGATGACAACGGGTCCTAATTGAATCCTTAACGAGCATCGATTTAAGCCTTAGACCAAATTGATCCGAATGGGCCTAGCTCAAATATACGTCCATTAAGGACCCAATTAGAACCCGTTGACATTCCTAATATGAGAAATGAATCTTAAAAGATAAGGGGTAATTTTGTCTAAAATATTTTTAAAAATAGCATCTGCCCCTGGGTGATGGAGGAACACCCTGCTTTTGGGGGGTGATAAAAAAGTTGGGATATCACCCTGTTTTGAGCATTTGGGTGATCCTTCATTAGGGTGTCATCACAACTGCTAAACAAACGCGGTGATGAGGAGGTGATGGCGGAATCACCGTGATTTTTGGAGGATCACCCCAAAATGACCACCCGCTAAGTGTAGTCCAAACATTGCATCTTTGTTACCATATGTCACCTCCTCTTTTGTACGATTTTGCACCCTAGCTATGCATGAGGAGTCCAGTTATCTATCAAATGAATTGCCACGTCATCAAAATATGTGACATAACGTATAGTTAGCGTTTTGTTCTTAAATTGCTTCGATTTTAAAGTTAATGTATTAAAATTACAACCCCTTAAGCTAAGTGTCCTATCCCTTTTTCAACAAAAAAAACGTTATTTCCCAACAAAATTATTTGATGCGTCCCATAAAACACTAACATGGAAACTCCATGCCTTCACAACGTGTTAGAACGGAAGATGTTAACATAGAAAATCTCAGAAAAACAGAAGTATAAACACTTCAAAGTGTTATTATATTCAATTCTTCAGCAGAGTCTAAAAGTTTCCAAAGCATTTTGCCAAATCTGCAGAGCATCTGATACAACTCAAAAAAGCAGATATACATATCAAACGGTGTAAGCTTGTTGAATCGTATCAATGTCGAGCCCCTTCAGCTTCACCACTGATTCCACGTGGCCCTTAAGAGTATGAAGCTCTCTCAACCTGAGGGAGAAGACATACACAGAAGATTTGAATTCTCTGCTCGGACGTAAAAATCGAAATGGAAATAAAAAATTTTCCGATTAAAAATCCAATTTGGAAAACACTCACCTTGCAATCTCAGCTCTCCTTTTAGCCTCCTCAGCCAGCTGATTAAGTTCGGAGAAATTGTTAGTCTCATTGAATAGCTTCGTATCGGGAACTTGGAGACCGTGGAGAGTCCTCTGTGCATGAGCCCACTGAAGCTCCCTCTGCTCCCTCCCAAAATCTTTCTTCCTCGTGAACGCAATCTGAAAAAAAAAGCAGATGGGGATTCATCGAAAAAAAGAAATTAAGTAAAAAAGAGAGAATTTTTCGTGTTAGGTTAGTACCCTTTGCTCGAGTACGAGGTCCCAAGCCTTTCCACTGAGAGCATAACGCGTAAGAAACTTGATAATATCAAGAGGGATGTAGCAGATGAGGTTGTAGAGCCATATAACGCCGGCCCAGCCCCACCCGATACCTTCGATCGCCGCAAAACTCCAGCTCGCGTAGACCGCGATCAACGTAGCCACCTGATACGGGTTTTGAACGAAGTGAAAAAAAAGATTAAAGATTCGATTTTTTATTGTGAAATCTTGATTTTCCCTCGGGTTTTGAATGAAGTGAAAGAAAAAAGATTAAAGATTAGATTTTCGTGAAATCTTGATCTTGATTCGGGTTTCGAAAGAAGCGATTTTTTTTTAAAGATTCGATTTTTGTGAAATCTTGACTTCGATTCGGGTTTTGAAAGTGAAAAAAAGATTGAAGATTCGATTTTTGTGAAATCTTGATCTTGATTCGGGTTTTGAACAAAGCGAAAAAAAATTAAATCGATTTTTTATCGTGGATTTTGATTCGGCTTTTGAAAGAAAAAAATATTAACGATTCGATTTTTGTAAAATCTTGATCTTGATTCGGCTTTTGAACAAAGTGAAAAAAAAAGATTGGATATTCGATTTTTGTGAAATCTTGAACTTGATTCGGGTTTCTAACGAAGCAAAGAAAAGATTCGATTCTTGTGACATCTTGATCTTGATTCGGGTTTTGAACGAAGCGAAAAAAAAAAGATTAAAGATTCGACTTTTGATCGTGAAATCTTGATTTTGATTCAGGGGAGCAAAGAGAGCAAAAAAACTGACCAGTTGGGCAATTATGAACGCCGCCACGAGCAGCAGCCCGGGGCGTTCCACGTAGGACCAGCTTCGGGATCTCGTGACGAAGATCAACGCCTGGCTGATGGTGCTCACCTGCAGGTATATGGCCGACGCGAGCTTTCTGAAGTCGTCGTGGGCCGTTTTTTCGAGGGTCGATACCCCGAACGTTCTCTGTGATGGATATAACAGAAATGTCTAAATCAGAAAAAAGAAAGAAAAAAAAAAGAGAAGAAAAGAAAATTTTATATCTGGGCACCGATTCGAATTTACCGGGAAGAAGTTGGTTTTGTATGCAGCCCAGAAGAATATGACGGTCATCATGGCGAGGTAGCCGCCGAGTATGATCCCGGTCGCGAATATCTCGGCGAGCTTCCAGCTGTCGGGCAACGGAGACGGCTTAACTCTATCTTTCGATATGGTCATGATGGTGCCTTTGAAGAGCGAAAAGAGTATGAAACGAACATTACAACGTTGCAATGAAGATATAATGACATATTTTGCCATAGTTATGATGTTACGGAGAGAGAGAAGGTCGTTTTTGGTCCCCCAATATTTGGGGTATCGGCGTTTTTGGTCCCCTATGTTCCGCGATGCCACTTTTATGTCCCCAATGTTGCTGATTGTGGGCCATTTCGGTCCACCGGTTAATTTAACCATTAGTTTGGACGAAATTATGGGATGGGCCAGGCCGAATTTTGTGGGCCAAAAATGTGGGACCTGGCTAGTGGCCAGACCCGTGAATTCGGGCTGGTCAGCCCGTTAATGGTTAAACTAATCGGTGGACCAAAACGGCTCAAAATCGTCAACATTAAGGAAACAATAAATGCCCATACCCAAACATTGGGTACCAAAAATGACATTGGCCCTTATGGAGATGGAGAGGGAGAGAGATAGGAACAAACTAACAAGAAATAAATCAAGACTTAAAAGTAGTAGCATTTAGACAAGGTTAGCATTAGAGGATCATAGAAACACATTAAGAACCACTGCTTAAGTAATCGGGTTAGTGTAGCTTACCATCGTTAAGAATGGCAATGATAAGCACCATAAATGGCGGGAAGTCGAATTCCCATATCAGGGCCAACAGCATGAATCCGAGCTGATACGCAATGATAAGACAAAAAGAGGTGTCATAATAATATCCTTATGATGATCGACAGACAAAAAAATCGAGAAATCGAGATAGTTACCACGATACGAATCGTAATAGAAACAGCATAGATCTGTGCAAAAAATTCAAGAAACGCCGATGGAAACGTGTTAGCAATCACATCTTATACGAATTAAGGGGAAGAAAAAAAAAGAAGTTGCGTTACCGTGTAATTCTTCATCCTTTGGAAGATCGCCCTACTCGTTAAGACGGCGCTGATTATGACGCTGAGGCCCGGCTCGGTAAGGACGATATCGGAAGCGCTACGAGCCGCGTCGGTTGCATCGGCGACGGCGATCCCGATATCGGCCTTCTTCAGAGCGGGAGCGTCGTTCACTCCGTCGCCGGTCATTCCGCATATGTGCTTCCTCGCTTGTAGGCGCTTCACGATTTCGTATTTATGCTCTGTGCAACAAGGATCGAAGATTAATATTATACGATAAGCGTGCGGGTTTAGATTGATTGTGGTTTAACTACTTTTTTTCGTCCCGTAAGTTAGGGATGGCTCTTTTAGGAGCCCCCAACTTATAGTAGGGATTGCAATTTAAGGACACTAACTTTCAAAACTGAAGCAGTTTAAGGACACAATGCGTCGTAGGGAAACTTGGTTTTTCACCGGAACTACGAGATGCGATCCGCACGTGCATGTTTAGATTGAAGCACAGCTTTCGGGTTTGCAATTTGAGGACACTGACTTTCAAAATTGAAGCAATTTAAGGATACAAACCCCTCGGAACCTAATTTCTAGCCAGAACTTCGACGCGCGATCCGCACAGGGAAATAACTTGCGGGATAAGTCTTACGTGGCGCCGGGATTGGTTATTTGAGGATAAATCCTACATGGCAGTTTCGTGACACCCAATTTACATGGTTGCAATGTAAGGAAGGACACTGGCTTTCAAAAATTAAAGCAGAACAGAATCGAGTTTTCGATGTCCTTAAATTGCTTCAATTTTGAAAGTTAAAGAGGAATATAATATACCGGGGAAAACACCAGCAAAACCATCGGCTTTCTCAATCAGCTCGTCAATCGGCAGAGCAGCGATCGATTCGTCCTTGTTCTGCCCGAGAAGAGCCGACGAAGGATACATATTAGTACCCATGCCCAATCTCCGTCCCGTTTCCTTTCCTATTGCGAGCTGGTCCCCTGTAATAAATAAAAACCCGAACATAAGTAACGAGTTCAATAAGTATACAAAAAGCAAAAATAAAAAAAAAAAACACCTAGGCTGTGTTTGGTTTTAGGAAATTAGTGCTGAAAAGAAAATTGGAGAGAAAATGGTTTTCATAAGTTTTTCTTTCGTTTTCCTCACCATTTTGTGAAGAAATTAGTTTTCCTTAGTTTTAAGTGTAAAATTAAGCTAGATTTTATTTTCTTTTTCTTTTCCTTATCTATTTCTTCAATCAACCAAACATAAAAACTAGTTTTCGTTTTCCTTTCCCTACTAATTTCCACAAACCAAACACACCCTTAAGCTTAGCTCACCAGTTATCATTTTAACATTAACTCCAAGATTAAGGGCTCGTCGAATAGTATCCGCACTGTCGTGCCTCGGTGGATCGAAGAGAGGCAAGAGGCCAATGAACTGCCACGGACCGCCGGGGCTTTCTTTAGAACCTTCCGGAACTTCCTGCAAGAAATTCAAAGTGATGGAACAATTTCACTAAGACAAGCACAAATCGTATCCAGTTCGTAATAGAAAATGCAACGTAACATACTTGGTATGCAACAGCAAGTGACCTTAATCCTCGTTCTGCAAACTTGTCGATCACCGCATGGACCCTCCTCTCTATATCGGATTTATTGTGGGCCATGTTTAGGATCTTTTAAAATGCATACGAGGGGGAAAAAAAATTAGATCAAATTAAGAAAGAAAGGTCCTTAAAAAGAAAAGGCAAATGAAGTTGAAATACATTACCTGCTCCGGTGCACCTTTGCTTACACGATGCCATTTTCCTTCACCATCTATGTAAGTCAACGCCGTCCTTTTGTCGGTGGGGTTAAAAGGAAGGAAGTGGATCTCTCGGACTCCGGCGCGTGCCTTTAAGACGATCGATGAATTTAAATTATGTTAGATTGCATATAATATAACTAATCTTTGGATAATAAAACTAAGCACTGAAACCCCTCAGATTTGTAAATGGCGGAAAACACCCTCATTTATTTAATCACGAGCTCCTTGCCATTTACACCCCTGACCGACGGGAACAGTGCTGATATTTAGACAACACCGAGGGTACAGTGCTAAGTTTAGACAGCACATGGGAGTTTTGCGCAGTAAAAAAAAAATAGGGGAGTCACGTGCATTTCAGTCAATCCACATCGGGTATATAACATAATTTACCATTTAAAATTTATCATAAATATGAAAGAAAGAAAAAATTAACAAAAGAAATTGAAATGAACGAAAGTAAGAGGAGCACCTCCTTAGGATCAGCTAACATCCCGACGATAGCCGCATCGATTGCGTCCTGATTCTCCGTCCTCGACGCTTGAGCCGCCATTAAAACGACAGTATCCACATCGATGCCTTTGGCGAACATCTTCTCAAAAAAAAATAAAAAAATTCAACAACATAGGATTATTAAAGCGTACCTAAGCAAGCGTAATAAAACAACATTTAACTAGAAAAGAAAAGAGCACTCATTGACCTCAATGAGATTCTTATCCACGGTAAGCTTGTTAAGCGTCAGCGTCCCCGTCTTATCACTGCAGAGCACGTCCATGCCCGCCATCTCTTCGATAGCAGTCATTCTCTTGGTAATGGCTCCCTAAACGAAGACGAAATCATTACACTAATGGCATGTTTGTTGTCTTGGATTAGACCAGATAAGATAAACAATAACTCATTTACTTCTGTTTGATTTCTTTTTCTCTAGCCCGAGATTAATAGAAAGCCCAGTAAAATATTACGGCCTTGACTATAAATAATCTGACTAAAATGGGTGAGATAAAATATAACGGGCTTGATTACAAATAATTTATCTTGGGCCTTAATACATGGCTTGCAACCAAACACTGCCTAAGTAGCTAACATGACCAAATACACGGTGAATGAACCCGGAAAAAAAAACCTGTTGAGCAAGGCGGTGGGAGCCAATGGCCATCGTAACGGAGAGAACGGTGGGCATAGCTATCGGTATCCCACCAATGAGAAGCACCAAAAGGTTGTCGATCCCGGGACGGTACTTGCGGTGTTGGATCGGGTACATCACGATGATCTCGATTACCATCCCCACCGCGATCGAGCATATGCAGAAGTTCCCGATCGCGGTTAGAACCTAACAACCGGTTTATAGCTTGGAAAATAACTTCAGAAAATTCACAATGATAAGCCAAAGATTTTAAGAGAGAAAAAACATGAATCCCATGATTCATAACAAGTATGGCTGCAAAATGAATCGAATTTTTTGGTTCGATTCGAATTCGAGATATTCGAATGGGAATAAAAATATCACGATATTCAATTCGCAATATTCGAGTCGAATAATTCAACATATATTTAAATATATATTATAATTCAATATATATCTAACTATGATACTATTCATATTGTTTGGCTAAATAGATTTTACGGAAAAAAATAGAAGAAAAAAATTAAAACTCGAACATTCGAACTGAATTCGAATAGATTTCAGGCTTCGAATAGAAATCGAATACGAATACGAACATTCGATTCGATAACCAGAATACGGTGATATTTAATTTGATTTGATTTGATTTGATTCGATTCGCTCCCAACCCTAATAACAGCTACAAATTCTCAGAACACTTGCCTTCTGAAAGTGCCCCACTTGGTTCGTGGAGTCCACGAGATGCGCAGCTTTGCCGAAGAACGTGTGAACGCCCGTGGCAATAACGATGGCCTCGATCTCCCCTTGCTTGCACGTGGAGCCGGAGTAAACGCCGTCTCCGGGGACCTTCGTCACGGGGAGAGATTCTCCGGTTAAAGCTGACTGTAGATTATTGCATCATGGTTAAAATCAAATAAGAAAAAGACTCCAAATTTATAATGTAAGAAGGAATTCATTTCGTAATCGTACCTGATCGATTTTCAAAGGATCCCCGTCGAGCAAACGAGCGTCGGCGGGTATAATGTCTCCGAGCTTGATGCTGATGATGTCTCCGGGGACTAAAATCGAAGCCTCCTCTTCGCTCCACCTCCCATCTCTTAGGACCTTTTTTTCAAGATAAGATTTTTATTTAAATCAGATGAAGATCAATCAAAGGTGCAAAAATATTTTCGAACATAAATTTCGAGAATGAGATTTTTGGTAAGGAAACTAAGCTACCTTAGCTTTCGGAGCTAAACGGGCCATGAGAGCAGCTGCTGCGTTGCCAGCGTTATTCTCCTCAATAAAACTGATCGTTGAGTTTATCACGAGCAACGTGATGATGCCGACGAAATCCTGCCAATCCGGGGGTTTTCCCTGTGACAATTTTTTGTTGAAAAATGTCATCATCCCGCGTCGAAAAATACATATTAAAAAAATCAACTTGATTCAAAATATAAAAATCGGAGTTTCAAAATTATGAGTATCTCTCGGTAAATATTGAATAGAGTGGCTAAGTTTCTTACTCCTCCATTAGCAAGAGCTATTGCCATTATAGCAGCAGCTTCCATAACCCACGAAAGAGGGTTCCACATAAAACCCAGAAACTTGAGGAATTTGCTCTCCTGAAAAAGTGTAAGAAGGAAACATTTAGGCTGTGTTTGGTTTGTGGAAATTAATAGGGAAAGGAAAATGAAATGGAAAACTGGTTCTTATGGTTGGTTGGTTGAAGAAATGGATACCGAAAAAGAAAATATAGTTAAGTTTATACTTAAAACTGGGGAAAACTCATTCCTTCGCCAAATGACGAGGAAAATGAAAGAAAAACTTATGAAAATTATTTTCTCTAATATTTTCTTTTCCACACTACTTTCTTAGCTCCAAACACAGTCTTAAGAAGCAGAATATATAGGGGGCGGGGCATCATCAACAAGGAGTAAATCTCCGAGAACATTAAATACGTAAAAAGACCAAGTCGTTGTGGACGAGAATTTCACTCTATGAACCAACCAAGAAAAGGGTAGATAAAACAGCAAGAAAATGCTGATTTTGATAAGAATTACTTCGGTTTTTTAAAGGCTTTCGACACACTGAGATCATTAATGAAACCAAGAATGCAACAATCGGGCAAGAATCAGAGAAGATATAAGGCAAAAACAGCCAAATAATGGAACAACAAGAATTTGGAATCAGCACCTTCTTCTCCTCAAGCTTGTTGTGCCCGAAAAGAGATAATCTCTCTTGAGCAGCATCACTCGAGAGACCTTCTTTGGTGCACCTCAGATTCTCGAACACTTCCTCAATGGGAATGTTCTCCTGTTATCAACAAAAACCAACACCATTACCAAAAAAAAAAAGAAAAATTTCAAAACGGAAAACCCGAAAAAATTCACACTAATAAGCAGATCCATTACCAAATCCACAGTTTCCTTCAACACCGCATCCAAAACCTCAGGCTTCTCACTCTCACCCATCTTTCAAGATTTTCTCCACAACTTACTTTTCCTTCAATCAAAGCTTATAACCCAAAAACAGAGACCGTTGAAGCAGCAAAACAAAACCCTGCGTTCAAATTTTAAAGGGCAGCCCAGATAAAAATAAATAGAATAACAACGAATCTGTGAGCTCAAAAGGCAAACAAAATTTGATAAAGACGCAGCCACCAACTATGAATCTACACAGAGAATGAACCACCGCGTATGAGGGATTGTAACAGTCACAGCGGAGCGCACGTAATAACTCTCAGCATTTCCCCGAAATTTATAGCACTAGTATTTATACGGCTCACATATTACAGAGGTTAAAAAAAAGAAATAATAATGCCCACTGCAATTTTTCTCGTTAGCTTTTAGGTACTTGAACCATCACGTACCCAATTGAACTGTTTCTTCAGTCCTCAACTATTTGCTTCCCCCATGAAATAAAAAGATAACGTCGAATACATCTTTTTATACTGATAAAGCTACCTTTTTTTCACTCTTGAATCTCTGCAGAGAATTGTAGGGTTCTGATATTTTGGTGGATAGACGAAAAAACTAGCAGAGAGGAGGCCACAAGAACCATAAAATGCACATGGGCTCCTCACTCCTACTCTTTAATTTCATCCGCCAGATAAGATACATGCTTTAAAAATATGATTTTTTTTTAGAGTGAAATCATTTTTTATGCGTAAAAATCGTGTCTTTATGGGCTCCTTTTTTTTTCGGAACAAAGCAAAAATGAGACCAGTCACACATTTGTAGAGTATTGCGGTGAAAAAAGGTTGAGCTTTCGAAAAAGCAGGTCAGCTACTCTTTTTCCAATTTTTTCCTAATTCGTTGATTAATTGTTAAATCATTTTGAATTTTATTTCAAAATCTTTGACTGCCAAATTCTCTATCCAATAATAACATAAGTTTGCATTGTATTATGGGTCAAATTACTAAATTAGGTTATTAATTATTGCTCTATTTTTTTTTTGTCACGAAGTTTCATAATTGCAAATTTATGTCATAAGTAACGTATCCAATTTATTTTGGGTCATCGGTGAATTTTCCGGCGGAAATCGCTTGAAATCCGACGTGGTCGCTGATGTGGCTGTTGACATCTCATCGACCACCTAGAATTTCCGGTGATTTTTGCGGAAAAACCGATGACCCAAAAGAAATCAAATACGTTATTTAGTGACATACGTTTGCAATTATCACACATAATAACACAAAAACTAAAAATGATATAATTAGGAACCTAATTTAGTAATTTTACCAAACTGTTATACGATTCAATGAATATAATCAATATATTAAATCTTGATGAGTATGTCCACGACTGAAATAAGAGAAAAAAAAAAGAAAGAAATTCAAATGCATTTATGATGCCTAGTCGTTATGACTAAACATAAATACCTATTTAATATCAATAACAAACACAAATATATTTCTAGATCTACGTGCTCGCCATACCAAATAATAGAATCTATGCCAATATCTCTTCAATCGACGTTACTTTATTGGAATGTTTCAAAACGCCTTTATATCATATAGTAAAATTACAAATAAGCCTTTTTCACGCTATAACACAAAGTCACGAACATGAAATGAAAAATGAATAAATGCATACATATAAGTTAAATAAAATTTGAAAATTGGCTTTCACTGTAATGTTCATTTAGTTCACATGGCTATCTATCTATATCTTATCACAGTGGATATGTATATGTAATGACGAATCAATGAACATAGGCACATGGCCTAGAAATAAATTTTGTCCCCTTTCTCATTAAGAAGGTACCATCCGTACTATGCCCGTAAACAGCTCATGTATTGTATCTTCCCCACCTAATTAACGTTTAATAATGACATTAATTACCCAACCCCACACCTGTGTATTGATCTATTTATTGTATATATATTGCATATATAGAGATCATGGACTGGGATTTAATTATTAATTCATTTATATTCATAATATATAATTATTATGGTAGAAACGAGGTGGGCATGAACTACCACTTATTTTAAATATTAAAAATATTGTTTCTTGCTTTAAACATATCTAGAAACGTGTGGTTGTGTTTATTGTTCATCAAACCCTCGTCTAATCGCATTAAAATAATTGTTAAAGTATAAGAAACAAATGCATTATTTCCCCAAATGTTTGGGACAAGTGTAATTATTTTTTTGATACAACGTCAAACGCAATTAAGAGACTCCGATTAAGTACAATTTAGTCTAATCTGACCCCTCATTGTTAGGCTTGACAATAGAACGGGAATTTCCATTTCCCGTAGGGATCTGCCGTGATTGGGGTAAGAATTTTTCGTTTTTCACTCCCCACGAGGCGTGACAGAGGTATTTTTCTCCGTATTAGAGGGGTTGGGTCGGGGCATTGGGAATTCGCACCCTGTTCACCGTGAGGGTATGATATATTGAATCTTTATTGATATACGAAACTATCACTTCTGCCTTTCTTTTCACTTTTCGCACTTTCCACAATCATGAATATTATGCCTAAGTTTTTACTTATATTGTATGACAACTTTGTCGAAAGAGTTTCATTTTTGTTATTGTTTGTATCATAATAAGAAAAATATTTTTATACCCTAGAAAAATTTGGATTCTCTGTGGCGTAAGAACCCCGTCCCTCACAAAGATGAGGACGAGGAAATTTTTTTCCCTATTTGCTTAGTGGGGACGTGGCAAAAATTTCCCAATAAGTGTCGGTTAATGATGGAAATTTTCCCTCGTCCCTACCTGCTCCAGCAATGGAAAGGCTCCGTCTTCCAACAGACTAATCCCCTCCTTGTGTGTACCGTCTCATGTTCATCTGGACTACAGCAGTCAAAGAATCTGATTGGGATCGAACCCGTGACCCCGAGCTCGAACTCGATTATCTAAAGTATCGAATCGAGATTCGAGGCTCGAGCTAGAGCTTGAAAAAAAGTTCATCCAAATTTCGTTTATAATTATTATCAATTACAAGATAGAGGTCATAGCAAATTACATCAGTTAGACTAGAAAGGCAAGCATGCAATCTATCGTGAATAGGATGTAAATGTTCATTCTTGGAACATCACACCCTTTGCAAGTGTTGTAAGGACACAATAATAGTAACTTTATATAAATGTCACATTTGAATTATACGACCGCTAACTGTTAGTGGTAAAGCTTTGAATGCGAACTTGGGTGGGGTTTTGCTATTATCACTGCTCTTCTTTGCCACACTGTCCAATCGAAGGATAAGGTAGCATGTTGCAATAATTTTCCTCACCAATGTAAAATGTACAGAAAATGTTCCAAAGGGGTAACTATTATCATTCACAACTTCTATTTCGGCAATAAGAATTGCAGTCAGAATCCAAGAAAATTGAGAAAAACTTTATAATGTTCACAAACAAGTAACGACGATAACATCGTTATATCTTGTAATGTATGTCGACAAATTTCCTAATTATACAGAATAAAGTCAATTAACAACAAGAATAGTAGTCAAGAGCTCCCCCCAAAATTATTTTGTAAATGAAATATATAAAAATAAATATGATAAACTTCCGTCACTAAACTTTAATATAAACTTGGAAAGAGTGTCAATAAACTTTAATATAAAGTTGAAAAGAGTGAAATCAGATGCCTGCAACGTGTTAAATTCCTCCCAGACATACGATTAAGTTCATCGGGGCCAAAAACGCACAAAGTTGGTAACATTGGGGACTGAAACTGTAATTCGAAAAAAATGGGAGACAAAAAACGCCCAAAGGCCAAACATCGGGACCAAAAATCTAAAAATTTCCATTGTTATTTTATTTTTTATTTTTTTACTGTCCCGACGTATCCCCACTCGACCTGGCTATGGGCTAACCCCTAAATACCGACGTGAGCTTGCACCACACAGACCTGACGGGGGCTTAATTGAGCCACACACTCCAGACGTGAGACTAATCATGGGGGCCAGATGGATACATCACAAACCCACTTGACAACGATAGTCATGGACCATAAAGCCCATGGGGACTACTCAAGGAATTGTGGAAGGGGGATTCGATCCCACGACCTCCTTTAACCACACGAATCTTTCCCTAGGGTTTGTTTGAGCCCATGGCAACCGGCAAAAACAAAACAGAAAATCCTCAAACCGCCATAAATCGTGTTTCCCAATCCAAACTCGCGACATAGCTGTCCGTGTAATGAGATCTTTCAAGCAAGAGATACTCTATACATCAATACAAAGACACCAACAACGCATCCGAAAATCCTCTCCTCATAACACAAAACCTACAAACATACGACTACCATACACACACACACACAGCACAACATCCACGGAAAAATCCAACTCTCATTTATCCTTTTTTGATCTTTGCCTTGAAAAAAAAAAAAATCAAGCGAATATAAAACCCGTCAAACCACGACGGTTTGACCCGTGAACCCGTCTTCGAGCTGCAGAGACCCGTCCTTCATTAGGTTGACGCTCAAGCTTTTGAACCTCTCCCTCGAGTACTGCCTCGAAGCCTTCCTCCAATCCGTCCCCGTCTTCATCATCGCAACAAACTCGTCGTAACTTATCCTCCCGTCCTAAAACAACAAGGGCATTTCTTGGACGTTAAAAGCATCGAGGAAATGATGCGTCAGTGTTGGGACATAAAATCCCCTTTAGCCCAACGTATAAGCCCATGTCGGGTTCTACTGTACTCACAAGCTTATATAAGCAGGTCACAACTATTTTTTTCTAATCGATGTGAGATTTGGGTTTAGGGTTTAGGGAACTAACCTTGTCTGTGTCAACTTCCCGAACGATATTGTCGAGCATGTCGAGATCGGTTTCGCCGGATTCGTCTGTTAGAGCTTCTCTTAGCTCGCCGAATTCGATATATCCGCTCCCGTCCTTGTCGAAGAACGTGAAAGCCCTTCGGAAGTGCTCGTCGTTCTCGACCCTCTGTAGGTGGATGGTGACCGCAACGAACTCTCCGTAGTCCAAGACTCCATTTCCGTCTACGTCGGCCTGTTAACAACATTGATTATCGGGTCCACCAAGTGGATAGTAAAGTTTTGCTCATATTCTATAAGCTAGCTAAATGATTTTTTTGACCGTCATATTTTGAGGAGTGGCATTTTGATAACATCTAAATTAAAGGGCGACAATTTGGAACAATAAGTTTCGAAATTGAAGCAATTTAAGGACAATTGAAGCCGTAAACCTAATTTGGGGGGAAAATCTTGTGCTTGGGAAAATTATCTCCAAATCAGCATAAAAAACAAACTAAAGCAATTTGAGGACATTTAATGCCCAAAGTTTAATTTCAGTGTGGAATTAACATAGTGAGTTACACACGACATGGAAAATTCCACGTGACATCGGGAGAAATCAGCATGCCCAATGCCATGTAGGATCAATAATTAAGTACGGCTCACATGTGTTACTTTCATACCAAAATTAGATTTTCAGCGTTAAATGCCCTCAAATTGCTTCATTTGGAAAACTTATTATCCTAAAATTGGCGCTCCTCATTTAAGTGTCCTAAAAATGCTATTCCCCCAAATGTACATGATTAAAAAGATAATTAAGCCTATTTTATAATATAAAGAGAAGGGAGGAGGCTTCTTACCACTTCCATGAGCAACTTGATCTCGGGTTCGGCGAGCTGCGAGCCCACCTTACGAAGCCCGGCTTTTAACTCCTCGTAAGTGACCTTACCGTCGCCGTTCGTGTCCATCAGCGCAAACATCTCACGGATTACTTCTACCTCTTCAATGGACAGATGCTCTGCTATCACCTAAATATAGGGATCAAATTGATCGAATCAACGAAATCTGGGGCCGATTGCGTAAATGATCGTTGGGGCCCTATAAACTTTACCCTCAATGCTTTCTTCTTGAATTTATTCATCGCTGAGAACTGCTTGAGCCTCGCCCTCACGATATCTCCCAGCGGAACGTTCGAGGCCTTCTTAGAATTCTGCAGCCAAGGATGGTCTAAACAAGAAAGGTAATTAAAACTCCAAAATCACAAAAAAAAATCATAAAACCGTACAAAGATGATAATTTACTGAATGAATCGTAGTCTACTCGATATCGTTCGAATATCGAGTTCTTAATCATCGGCCACGTCGGATTTTCTGGCTCGTCAGAAATCCGACGTGATCGTTGACGTGGCTGCTGACGTGTCATCGGCCACGTCGAATTATGTTACCAGATACCAGATACGTTACATAATGACCTAAGTTTGCAATTATCACACATGGTGACCCAAAAACGAAAACGAGTATAGTTAGTGACTTAATATAGTAATTTGGCCACAAATAAAGCTCCAAGACTTTTTACTCAACCTTTTTTCTTTCCCAAGCATGTTATCCAACTAGATCAACAACGAAAAGCTAGCAACAAGCATGCCCACCACCACTTTGGCATTTATTAATAAATAAATTTCAAGAATCCCTTCTCGATTTAATATAAAAAGAAAACTTTATACCGAGAACTTGCTGGGCTGTCAAGCGCTTTATGGGGTCGGGCTCCAACATCTGCCTAACGAGGCTCTTGGCTCCTTCAGAAATCTGAGGCCACGGCTCCCTCTTGAAATCGAGATTCCCCCTTAGAATCGCCAGTGCAACGCCTTGTTCGGTTTCTGGAGAAGAATTCAGACCAAATAACGTTAGCTAATTATACAAATGTAAGAACAAGAAAATTGTATATAAAATAAGATGAAGCTCACCAGCCCAAAAGGGAGGAACCCCACAAAGCAAAATGTAAAGAATGACACCGGCGCTCCAAATGTCGACTTCGGGCCCGTAATTCCGTTTCAAAACCTCCGGTGCCATGTAATAGGGACTTCCCACAATCTCTGTGAATCTTTCACCTAAAATTTTGAATCAATAAGGGCCTGTTAGTGAAAATTAAAAGTAAAAAGAAAAATTTGTTTTTATGTTCGATTGATGGAAGAAATAGATAAGGAAAAGAAAAGGAATAAAAAGAAAATAAAATTTAGCTTAAGTTTATACTTAAAACTAAGGAAAACTAATTTTTTCATCAAATGAACGAAAAAAAAACTTATCTAAATCATTTTCACCCCAATTTTCTTTTCCACATTAATTTTCTTAAACCAAACAAAGTCTAAAGAAAAGCATTTGTATTCCTTTCTCACATTCCAAATACCATCAATGAACTATGAAGCCATAAGTACAAAATCCCATGTAAACACCCTATTATCCACTTTGCCCACCACTGCTTAATTCACTGTTAAGTACAAGGTATGTGTGTAATAATGATCTTGATGTGGAGTTACAGTTTTTAAATTGAGGGTTCCTTCCTAAAACTAATTGGTGATATGAGGATATGTCTCTTCGAATTATGTATTGAATGGGGTGAAGTTAATTTCTCAACGTGGGACAAATAATCTCAACAAGCCCACTCACGCGTGGCACGATTCGAAGCCTAACACGTGGACATATCAAACAGGTGGCGGTGAGTCAAACAAGCGTGACAACACGCATATCAAACCCACTTTGATACCATGTTAAGTTGATGATTCCTTCCTAAAACCAATTGGTATTAGGAATAGAAGCTTCTTTGATTTATATGATTGAGTCAGGTGAAGTTAATCCACGGTGCGTGTAAAATTAATCTCAACAACAATTTTAAAGTGATTTTCGGAGTAAAAGGAAAAATCAAATCACATCAGAGTGCTACCGGGTTTGAAGAATACGGACAACCCGAAATCAATGGCCTTCAGCACCGAATTCTCCTTCTTGTTGGCGAACAGAAAATTCTCCGGCTTCAAATCCCTATGCACCACCCCGTTTTCGTGGCACATCATCACCACCTCCGCCACCGTCTTGGCCACGGCGGCGGCCCCGCGCTCGCTGTAGTGCCCACGCGCCACTATCCTGTCGAAGAGCTCCCCGCCCTCGCAGAGCTCCATCACGAGATGGACGGCGTCGGGGTCCTCGTAGGCCGCCCTCAGCCGCACGAGGTTGGGGTGCTCGGGGAGCGCCGACATGATGGCGACCTCGCGGCGGACGTCATCCACGTCCACCGCGGTCCGGAGCTTCCTCTTGGAGATGGACTTGCACGCGAGGTGCTCGCGCGTGTCCCGATCGGTGCAGAGGTAGGTTATGCCGAACTCCCCCCGGCCGAGCTCCCGGCCGAGGACGTACTTGTCGGTGATGCGCGTCGGGTAGTAAGGAAGGTCTTTCAGGACTCGGAGGGACGGATTCGAGCCGGAATTCGAGTAGGGGTTCGGGCGGGTTTCGCGGCGGGGCTTGGCGGCGCGTTCGTCGGAGGAGGTGGGTTTTGGGTTGAGGCAGGCGTTGCAATTTCCCATGGCGTCCGATCGTATCTTTCGACAAAAAAAAAAACAGAGCAAAATAGATAGGTATTAGTGAAGGCTTTCGGAGCTGATGATTTCCTGGGCGGAGCTAACGGCGGCGGTGGCGGTGGTGCTGGTTGTGGTGGAGGAAGTAGAGAGCATGATGATGCTGAGCTGGGTTTTTGAGCTACTTTTGAAAAATATTCAAATTCATTCCTTTACTCCTTTGACCTTATCATTTAGTGGGTATTTATATTCTCTTATATTATTAATTATTTTATTAATTGTAATATCAAGTGTTGTTAAGAGTGTGATGACTCATCATGTCATTCAAAGATATTTACCAATTAGTTGTTTATATTGCAGAAGTATAATCTTTTCTGTTTACATTTTTATTACAACGTCATTTTCATATTTGACTTGGTCACTTGGATTTAAATCTAAAACTTTGTTGTATATATTGGAGGGACACGTTAAGTCTAAATTAAATCTGAACTTATTATCAGTTATTGGACAGATCTCACTTCAATCATGACTAGTTTTACTATTTTGTCTATATTATCACAAGTCCACATAAACTACGATAGTCAAAGAGTTCACTAGAATTGAATCCTATCCATTTTTCACATGAGGATTTTCCTATCGGAGTACACTCTTTCAATTATTTCACTTTACATGATGATTATAAATTCATTGTCAAAAGTATATTTCTATATTCGTTATATTTAATATTTTTTTTCCGAAATAGTTATATTTAATAATTGCAAAAAAACATTTCGCAATTTCTAATGTTGGATTGGGCTTGCAATCAATTTTCCGACAAAATAATTTAGCAGACAAGTACATTTTTTTTCCTTATTTTGTCGAAAAGAATTATTGAAGACCGCTCAAATATGTCAGGGCATATTACATCAAGTAAGCAACGTGTTAAATATCGAATATAGCAACTCAAAATTTAAAATGGATGTATTTTACTTCTTCAAATTTATAAATATTGCATTCATTATATATAGTGAATCAATCTTGGCCTTTTTGTTATTAAAATGCGTCCGGCATCGTATATGGCTGGAATCACAACTAATCAAAGAAAACGACATATTATTAGATATTTAAGATAATCTAAAAGGAGAAAAGCATTATGTTCTTCAAAACTAAATAAATAGTATTGATATCGAAATGTTGCTTCCTCATGAGAAAGACACCATTAAAGACCACCTGCATGATTGATCCGAAGACCTTTAACAACGACAAAAATTCAAGAAATAATGAAAGCTAAGTTTTGATTTTAGCGTGTTATGTAATCTATTAAATATAAATAAATATAAAGCTTAGTGACCAAAGCTTTAATTCTTTAATCTCGTAGAATAGAGTCATGTTCGTTGAATGAGGTCGTTGACGCTTGACCTCATTATATTTGGATTTTGTACTTATATTACGTGCAATGGATAATAGAACGGTGTTTGTATATGTTAGGAGGTTGACGAAATTGAACGTTGACCGCGGTCAACAGTATATCAATCGAGGATCAACATTAACATTATGTGTATGTATATTTATAATATGTTTACATAAATATTTATTTTGGCAACAATGAAGCGACTTACTAGATTTTTATCAGGAAAAGAATAGTTGTTATATAAAGAAAGAAATTAGGTAACAATAATCATAATTGTCTATTACCTTTTTCTTCTTTTTCAATGCTCCCCTTTCTCTTGAGGAAAAAAAAATAAGCGGCCTTTTAGCTTTTTCACATGAGTCTTCTTTATACCTTTTTAAATTATTATTTCTTCCCCCTAATTATTACCTATTCCTTTATACCCTGTCATCATGTGGCATGCATGCACGGCGATTTTCTTAATTTTTTTAAAAGTAATAATAACAATAAGAAAAAGAAAAAGGCAATCCCTCATCATTTTTACTTATGATGTACAGTACAGCCATATATATTTATAGTCATTTTATTTAGGATGATTAAATGCCACTCGTATAGAATATTTAAAAACATAATAAATAAAAAATTATATAAATGCATTGTTTGTTGGGCTGAAAGTCTGTTTAGCCCATTTATATATTTTGCCGGCACAGTCAATTTATTGGGGATCGCTCGACAAGATCCATTATTGATGTTTAATTAAATAAATATAAATAAATAACTAATTAATTACAATTATAATTCCGTTTAAGATGTATAATTATCTTATGATCCATTAATCAAGATAAATGGGCTTCTCAAACTACAGCCCATTCATTACACGGTAAAGCCCAACCCAGATTATAACGACGTCGTTTAGCTTTAACCCTTTCCCACACGAACTCGGCTTCAGCATTCGAGCAGCAGAAAATAGTAGTTGAAACCAGCGAGAGAAGAGAGAAGAGAAAAAGATGAACGCGCCTGATCGTTACGAGCGATTCGTGGTCCCAGAGGGCGTCGCCAAGTAATACAGATCTCCTTTCTCTCTTTGCGTTAGGTGTTTGCATATATGTGGTGTTGATTTTTTTGTCGACGCCTTGAACTGAGAATTGTGTTTTTTTTTAGGGTCTCGTACGAGAGAGACACGAAAATCATCAATGCAGCGTCGTTCACGGTCGAGCGTGAGGATCATACGATTGGAAACATTCTCCGAATGTATATAGTTTCGTCCCTTTATTTAATTTAGTTTTGAATCTTTCGCTAAAATCCTAATTCTGACTTTTTTTGTGCGTTTTTTGTTGAATTATTTAGGCAATTGCATAGGGATGAGAATGTGCTGTTCGCTGGCTACAAACTGCCACACCCCCTCCAGTACAAGATACTTATAAGGGTTTGTGCTTGAGTTTTCATTTTTTCATATTAAGTGTATTTTAAGTGTTACGCGTCTTTATCGTGTTTGAGAATTGGTTTGTTGGTGGTGTATTTTATTTCGGGCATTAGTAATTGTATTTTGTGTGTGGAATCGCCTTTGGCTTGATGTAGAAATTTGGTTGATTTATGTGTTCACGTGGTAAATGAGGAAGCTGATGCTGTTGAGTTCTGTTGTAATTTAGAGTGATGACTTTTCTACAGATACATAAGTTAGGTACTTGTGATCATTAGGGGAAGCATTCAATTTTCCTACTTTTCTGTTCTATGAATGAATTCTTAATGGAAATGGGTTGATAGAGGATAAAGAGGCTTTATTCCTATTTTTTAGAAGTCTTTTTTGTTTGTGCTTCTGGAAATAGTTCTATACAAATGTTTGGTATTTTTTTTCACATCCACAGGCTGTTTTTCTTGGTGCATTTGTATTGAGGGATTTCATTGACTTTGCTACCTGGTATCAAAAGCATTCATATTTTCCTTTTTTCTTAAGATAGCTCAGACTACTGTGTCTTCAATTGGCGTGTATGTCTTGATTCAGAACGTTTTTATTAGAGAATCATTTGCATGATCACGGTGATTGCTTAGAGTGTCTACTCGCTCGTGTGCACATATTTTTTCTGTTGGTGATGCCGTATAATTACGTCCTCAGATTTGTGATTGGTTTCTTATTGTTATTTTTATTGTCACTAAAAATTGCATTCGTGTTTCCTTTTGTCGATTCACTGCAGATCCACACGACCAGCCAATCTTCACCTATGCAAGCCTATAATCAAGCCATCAATGATCTTGACAAGGAACTTGACCACCTTAAGAATGAATTCGAGGTATTGATATCCCCATCAATGTGCTATTTAGATTCTTCTCAAGTCCATATCCCTAATTTTCTTGTTGGCGAATCTCGATTTAGGGCTCATTTCTTGAAAAGAAAAAAGGAAAAAAGAAAATCATTATGCACCTCATTCAAAAGCACTAACTTTGATTCTATATCGTACTTTCTGAGTCAAGTGTGCTCTGTTGGCTGACTGCTGACTCCATTATTGTCACTGTAAAATTGATCTTATGGGGAATGACTAGTAACTGCTTTTGGAAGTTCAACTAATTTGTTATACCCTTGCAACCTTATACATAAGGCAGTCATTGCTTTCAAATTATTACCCTTTTTTTTTCACAGACCGAGTTGGTGAAATTTGCTGGGAAGCAACCAGGGGACTATTAAGTACTGGTGTGTTCATTGTGATAACCTTTCCAATGCAATGTTTTGTGTTCTTGGGAGAGTGGAGAGTGGTAGTATTTGTTCTACTTGGGAAAAATGTTTCATTACCTGCTCTTTTGTGGTGTAATATACAGCTGCAGGTTTGATTTGTGTCCATCAAGTATGATTTATTGCCTTTCAATTTAGCATGTCCGTTAAGGGTTTGTAGTAAGTAGAGTTTTGTGCAAGGGTTTGATTTCGAAAATCTCAATCAATTCAAATCAAACTCATATGCAAGAACCACTCTTTGTCTCAAGATAAGACAACCCTCTATCCAATATAATCCCAAGAATGCAAAATTAGAGGGAAATGGTATCCAAGTTTACTCCTTTAGGCGGTGTTCGGTGTAAGGATTTCTTTGAAAAAAGAAAAAGAAATGTGTAATTCTATGATTTATCATTGTTTGATACACGGACAACGGACAATGTTTTCCTACATATTATATACGAACTAATTTTGCGTAACAGAGTGTTTAGTAAGAATAGCGGCGGTAATAGGGTTAAATGATGATAAACACACTCAAAGTGGGAAACTGGTTAGTTCTTGTTTCAAATATTTGTTGAAGTCATGCTTAAATAAACAAATCCCATGTAAGAATTATGGTTACTGGCATCAAAACATTGTGATCAGATTAAACAAACAAACAAACAGAAGTGTCATTCATTTCCTTTCTCCGGAAGCAAATTGTTTATTTACTTAGTATGAATCTAATTCCAAACCTAATTTAATTCACCCAATTTGAACCTGATCAAGAAATTGCCCTTTAAACACACACAACGGATCTCTTAGATATTTTTCAATTTTTCAATTATTAAATAATTCCCAAAACAATGAAAAAACAGAAAAGTTACACTAATGATCATGCAAATACACCTTCAATCTCAAGAAGAGCTTCATGCTTTTCTTGCTTCATCACCTCTTCATCTGCATTATATTCTTTTAAAGAGCCCATTAATCCCTTTCAATACAAACAAATCAAAAAAGCTCAAGTTACTTAATCCAAAAAAAATGGTAAAGACTCAATCTTCCGATCATAGGATGAAATTACAAACGGATCTTTGGAATGAAGACGGGGAATCCCTCGTGTACCGTTCAAATCATGGATCTGGTAATAACATTGAGCTTGATCCTAAGCATAAAAACCTCGTTTATAATGTTAAATTCAGACATGATTATGAGCCCTTTTAAGAAATATATCATTGTTCATCATAGGATTAAGAAGATCATCAAGTGTGAAGAGTACCAAGAAATGGGCTGCTAAGAACCAAAAGCCAGATCCAAAGCTCAAGAGCTTCACTCCTCAAGAAGAGGAATTGGTCATTCAACTACATGCAACCATAGGCAGCAGGTTTTTTAAATTTCTTGCGTTTGTTGATTCATCGATTTGTTCCAAAGATGCAAATGCAAACCCTAATATCATTACCTTTACATGGATTTCTTGCTTGCAGAAAACCCTAACTTATATGTTCCTACGGGGTGTGTTTGATTTGAGGAAATTAGTAGGGAAAGGAAAATGAAATGAAAAAAAAAAACTAGTTTTTGTGTTTGGTTGGTTGAAGAAATAGATAAGGAAAAGAACAGAAAATCTAATTAAGAAAGGAAAGCTCATTTCTTGACTAAATAGTGAGGAAAAAATGGAAGAAAACTTATGAAAATCATTTTCTCTTCGAATTTATTTTCCACACTACTTTCTTCGTTCCAAATACAGCCTAATTATTGATCTTTTCATAGGTGGCCTATAATAGCACAGCAGGTACCAGGGAAAACAGACAACGATGTAAAGATCCTATGGAACAGCAAGTTGAGAAAGAAGCTCGCAGCTATGGGGATCGATCCCGTTACCCACAAACCCTTCTCTCAGATTCTTGCAGACTACGGGAACATAGGAGCTTTCCCGAAAGCCCGAACCCGGTTCAGTTCTCTCTCGAGGGACTTGAGAAACGCAGCGAATGTCCCGAAACCCTCGAATCATCATCATCATCATCATCAGAGACAAGATTTCTACCAAACTTCGAATTCGAACAACGTACAAGAGATATCTGCAGCCATGTCTGATGATCATCATCATCACCGTGGCTCTCTAGATCTCTACTCACAGTTTCAGGCTGTTAATAATCTCGTGACGGATAATAATTCGATGTTTTATGGTGAAAAGGGACAAGATTCGATCGAACAACATGGACCTTGGTCGGATTCTAACGTGAATGGTAATCAAGAGACATCCTCCTCGGGTTTTAGCTGGAGCGATTTTCTTCTAGAAGATGCGTTCGTTGCTGATCACGAGCAAGAAAACATGGGAATTGCTGTCTTGAAATCTGAAGAGAAGAACGAAACTTTGGGTGGAGTTGAGGAAGTTGTTGGTGCGGAGAACGTGGTGGTGAATGGCTGCTTCGAAGCATCGTCTTCTTCTTCTTCTTCTTCTTCGAATCGTTTGTCTTTCGTGGAAGCCATTATTAATGAAAGCCATAGCCAAGAGGATGATGTGTTTGCCAACTTCCCTGGATTCTACGAGGAGCCATTTTACTTCTGAATCTTGTTGAGTAACATTTAGAAGAGAAAACATATTATCATCGGTATTAATCTTGTAATAAATGTGTTTATGTATCCATTTTATGACAAACGAACCATGTTGAGATTTGGTAGTATTTTTTAAATTATAAATGTAAAACTTTTTCAATGACAGTTAATTACATTGCTCAGGAATACTGTCCAAGTAATTTGAGTTAATTACAAAAGTAGGCATGAGACCGATTGTAATTTACAAAAATAGGATCGAAGAAGTGAGCTTCATTGGATTTGCATGATGAGCTGTTATATGGTAAGGATTTCTTGAACATGGCTGTCCGAGTTTGTAATGACTAATTACTTTATAATCCCATTAATAGTTGTGGACTCCTTGATTTGATATATAGCACGTTGATTTATTTATTAATATGTTTATTACGACAGACAAGAGTTTCCCATGCATACCCAAAGACTCTCAGCTTGTCCACTTGCTTGCATTGCATGTGGGAGGGAGTATAGCATAGGGACGACAATTATAATACATTCGTCGACATGATTACTAATTTCAAAGAATATATGCAATGTATCTTATAATTGAGTTAGAGATCATAAAAATCAAAAATTCCAAGACCTATATTCAAGATCTTTGTCTTCTTTAAATCGATTCCACATGTTCGGACCAAGAATTGTTGTCTACCCCATGTTGCGTGCCGAGAAAATTGCACATGTATGGTTATGGAGATATATCATATATATATTTGAGCAATCCCACATGTTATCATGTTTTATGTTGTTTTGGCTTATATACACGTTATGATTTATTTTTTCTTAGAGAAAATGTATTATCTTTTAAAAAATAATAAGCTAATGGGTTATAGTTTATGACAGTCTTCTTTTATGTTAAAATGGCAAGAAAAAGCATTAATTAAACAAATGTCGTCACAAAATATATAGTGGTAATGCCACCCTATCTTTTTATTCATTTTTATCACGCATTTATATTTTTCACGTATGTGTAGTTGTTATGTACTCATCATCTTTGGACCACTATATTTTTATTTCTTCCAAGTTCTTCAGCCTTACATCAGCCTTACCGTATAAGTGTACGTGGTATTCCGTTCTAAAATTAATTGACAACAGAGAGAAAGAATCGGTAATAGATGGAATAGTCCACAAACTTATATGTAGGTCACAATTGTTTCATTTTAACCGATGTGGAATTGAGTTTGACACCCAACAATTGCATCTCCTCAAACACAAGACAACCAAACATGTCTTTTCCTTCAACGAACATCATCTTGTTCACCGCTTCCTCCCAACTGAATCGACTTGCTCTTAACCGAGCAATCACCGGAATTTGCACAATCGTTGCAAGGAACTGGGACATCTCATCCACATTGTATTTGGGCAAGACTCACATTCACCACATCAGTTGTAGGGAGCTCCGCTTACCAAGTCCATAACACTTCTATATAAATTCATGTGGAATTACACTTTAAAATCAATTTTCAATAGACGAAGTAGACCACAAACTTACACAAAGTCATAATTGTTTTAGGGTTTAAGAATGTGGTTGACACCCCATCATTTAGGACTATATTTTAACAAATCCATGTTAGTGTCTTACCTAATATATTATGTATAATTGCAATATAAATCTAAAAATGCATTCAAAAGAGAGCTGTTTTTTCTTTCTTGGCTCGGAGTTAATTATTACATTGACCAGGTTAGTTCATAAAGCAACGAAACTTGAAGTTGCCTTTGTCGGGGCAAAAGATGCAATCGAGTTCTTAATTAGCTAATAGTAAATATTAATATATATATATATATATATATATATATATATATATATATATATACGTAACGACCGAACAAATATTGGTCGTCGGATTTATGCGTTGAGTTGAGTTATTTATTGGACTTCATTGGCGCCGGCCACCGCCTGTGGTGGACGAGCCATTTCTCTCTGTACAATTTACTTATATATAATAGTTATATATAATAGTGACATTTTCCACAAAAAAAAATGTATATTATATATATATATATATATATAATACAATAATAAATAAAACGGGGAGATTTGTTGTTCAGGTTTTATTCAATTATAACGAACCTAAATCATATCATAACGTGAGAGTGCATAGTTCATGATTTCTATATGCTTTTACTGCTGCTGCATTTAATTGGCTCAATTCACGGCTTTCTTTCTTTCAACTGTATTTCACGTGCCGATTAATTATGTTTGTGACAGTTACGAAAATTTCGGGAAAATTAAATAACATATAACTTCAACTATAATTTTCACATTGGCTTATTTCTACAAACTTCATATGTAATCTTTTCATCATGATGAAATGAAGCAAATGGAGTAGTTTACAGAAGACAATTGCTATTTCTTAAATTCAGTTGCTATTAATAAAAGCTAAAAAGTGTCAATTACTTGTAAAGAGACAGTTGAGCATATTTCATGTAGTCTATAAGAGCATACGTATTAAAGTTTTAATAAATAAATAAAATTAGATTGTCGGTCGACAAAGAAAGCAACAGTTCACGGCTTGGCCTAATCGATTTGCCAATATTAACGGCTCTATCTTAATATTTTCGATCGCTTTCAATGGTAATTAAACTTTTACTTCTCCAATAACTGTTTGAACAGAATTAATTTAATTTGTTTGGCATGTCATTGCAACATAAACAATTCAATTAATCAATCCATTAATTATTAGTAAGTTAAAATTGACCGACATAGTATAATTGCTACTATTCATTCTTCTAATGTGATTGTGAGAGTAAGAAGGCCAATGCAACTCATTTTCTAGGCTCCAATTGGAGCATGAAAATTTGTATGTAAGCTCGACGAGCTATTTATTTTCGACTTTAAGCTCTAATTCGATTAAAGATAATAAACTCGAACTCAGTTTCTAGCCTCGTGAGCTCGTTTACTGGGATCTCGAGCTTGAAGCTCAAAATTTTCAAATTTTATGTGAAAAACATTAAATAAAAATCCAACCGTAAACTTTTGGATCAGTCCAAACCTCGGGCTAATTGAGCTTCAGTCTAGCCAACTTGACTCATCATCCAGCCCTAATTGTAATTATGTAAAGTTTATTAGGTTGATAAAATAAAATGGCAAAATTATAAGATTAGGTCACTAAGTATACAAGTTTTCGTTTTTGGGTCATTGTGTTTGATAATTGCAAAAGTATGTCACTAACTTTGTATGTCAAAATAATTTTGGGTCATATTTTCAATTTTAAGTCACTATGTATATTTTTCGATTTTGGGTCACTAAGTATTCATGGTTCATTTTTTGGTCACTATGTTTACAAAGTTAATTACCAAATGAGTTACTCAAAATAAAAAAATTTATATATTTAGTGACCCAAAATCGAAAAATATATACTTAGTGACCCAAAATTGAAAGCATG
Source organism: Linderniella brevidens (assembly GCA_004919715.1). Lineage (NCBI taxonomy): Eukaryota > Viridiplantae > Streptophyta > Magnoliopsida > Lamiales > Linderniaceae > Linderniella > Linderniella brevidens. Next base: position 12,945,675 of record SWDC01000149.1, on the reverse strand, counting down.
ACCAAAAAATATTTTGACATACAAAATTAGTGACATACTTTTGCAATTATCAAACATAGTGACCCAAAACCGAAAACATATATACTTAGTGGCTAATCTTATAATTTTCTAAAATAAAATTGATCTAAACAAACAAAGACTGGCCCAAAAGAAACTGTCCTGCTCTTAAATAAAAACAACGACCAACTCACCCCCACAATTGACACACAGTAACAACACACACATCACATATAATATATATATATATATATTCAGAATATAATAGTCTGAAAAAGAAAAGCATTTTCATGCAAATGCCATCATCATCATAATAACCACCGTCACTGACACACGGCAGAGAAACAACTACCAAGACAACAATGTCGAACTCCACGAAGCAAACCCAGGCGGCGCAATCCACCCGAGACCTCAAAAACCGGATCCTCGCCGTCCTGCACCGCCTATCAGACCGCGACACGCAGTCCTCCGCCGCGTCGGAGCTCGAGAGCATCGCAGCAACGCTCCTCACCCCATCCACCATACCCATCTTCATATCCTCCGCCATAACCGCCACCACCTCGTCGGACACCCCATCCGCCCGCCGCCACTGCATCCGCCTCGTCTCGGTGCTCTCCCGGCACCACCCGCCCCACATCCTGTCCCCGCACCTCCAGAAGCTCCTATCGGCCGTCCTCCGCCGGCTGAGGGACCAAGACTCCAGCATCCGCTCCACCGCCGCATCCGCCGTCGCCGACCTCGCCTCGTCTGGCCACCACCCGTTCAGCACCCTCACCAAACCCTTCTTCGAAGCGCTGTTCACGGATCCCGACCCCAACGCTCAGTCCGGCGCCGCCTTGTGCCTGGTACGGATCACGGAGGAGGCAGAGAGGAGCAAAACGGGGTTTTCGAGCGCCGACGTCGCCGGGCTCAGGAGGGCTCTCGCGAAGCTCGAGAAATTGGTGAGGAATGAGGGGTTTAAGGGGAAGGCCTCGGCGTTGATGGTGGTGGCGAGCGTGGTGGGGGTGGAGGGGGTGGTGGTGGGCGGCGATGCGATTAAGGGCTTGATCGGCTGTTTGGTGGAGTTTTTGGGGAGTGAAGAGTGGGCCGTCAGAAAAGCAGCCGCCGATGCTCTGTGGAGGTTGGCCGCCGTAGGGGTGGCTGAGGATAATAAGGGTATGCTCTCGGGGTTTAAAGCTTCGTGCTTGAAGACTTTCGATGCCAAGAGATTCGACAAGGTTCGATTAACTTTAGGGTTCAAGAATTCTCAAAATGCTCCACAATGTTTACCATTGGATCAATTTAGTCCCTAGTGTTGTCGATTTTGAACAAATTTGGTCATCTCGTCACGATTAGCATCAAATTTAATGGAAATCTCGCACGTGCCCATACAGTGTCAGAATAGAGTCTGTCGGAACATTTGCAAAATTGGGGCTTCATATCATACTCGTCTACTGTTAATGGAGCTCGACGAAGCAGACGATCTAGAGCTCGTGTTCGAATTTTGGAGGAGAAAATTTCAATTTCGTGCCCTAATTTCAATAATTCTTTCATGATTTAGTGAGTAAAAGAGAAGGAGACCAGTGTGGGGCACGGACGAGATTCCCGTTAAAATTTGACGTTAATCGTGACAGAATGACCGAATTTCTCCAAAATCAAAAACACCGGAGACTAAATTGGTCGACATGGTAATCATTGGGGACCATTTTGGGTTTCTTCCTTCCAAAGTGTATAAAGCTAGGATCTTTACATTTTTTTATTACATCTATTTTTGTCGAAAATGTGTCTCGGGGTTCGTATGTGTTGTGTGGATTGATGTAATAAGAACTGACTCTGCAGGTGAAGGGTGTGAGGGAGACGATGAATCATATGATAGAGGCTTGGAAGGAGATTCCCGATCTAGCCCCCGAACAGTTATCATCGTTGTCGAAAGGTATACCTTTTTTTTCTTTTCGGGTTACAATATTTCTAAGATCTTTCTCAGCTTCATCATCGTCCATCGAATTTAATTGCAGAAAATGATGTCAACAAGTGCTATCCCACCGATTCGAAAACTTCGGTTGCTTCTAATAGGCACACGAATATTAGTGAAATCTCTCCTCTTTCTACGGCTCGAAAACGAAGCCCTCTTTCGGGAACCGAAAAGAGGAAGGAACCCGCTATGTTCCGGAAATTAGATCGTAAGAAGCCTTCTTGTCCAAAACCTGATATAGCGGCATCTCCTCAAACAGTAGTCTCCCAAAGTAGCCCTTTGGATGATGATTATGATTATGAAGAGAGGACACCGAAGCCCGAGATCGAAAGATCCTCATTCAATGGTAATGATCGAAATCAGAATCTTAGTACTAATTCTAAAGATTTAGACAGAAGGAGCCAAAGGGACAGCGAAGATCTTTCCGAGATTCGAAAACAGCTCGTGAAGATCGAGAATCAGCAGTCGAGCCTATTGGAAATTCTCCAGGTACTTCAAATAATCTTGTTTTTTAGTTAGTTCTTTCATCTATTCGGGCCGGGCCCTTTTGTGTTCGAAGCCCGCCTGCCTAATGACCCGTTTGACCCTTTTTGATCAGCAATAACTGTTAAATAGCCACTTCACCTAGAAACTTAGGGGCCGTTTGGTTATAAGAGGTAGGATAAAGGCACATGATTAATTAAGTAAAGCATGTCTAATATTATTTATCTTAGCCATTCATCCTAGCTTATTTATGTTATGACTAGAGATCTAATATCGGGCTTGGTCATAATAACGGGCCGGAATAAACAAACCAAACACTATATTACATACTATTACTAATCTTATATGGCCTAATAGAGGAAAGCAAATGGGCCCAATATCATATTTTATTTCTAACAAGATCTCTCACGTCTACGCTAATTTGTTTTTTTTATCTAGCCATAGGCGTGTAATTTTTATTTTTTTTAATTTGTTGGTCGGTCGCGGGATTCGTACCTGAAGACCACTTTCGCCCTTGAGCTCTGATATCATACTGTGAATAGGCACTTTACCTAAAAGCTTAAGCTTGAGCATCAGATTTTAAATTTGTATATTCTATTTCCAACCATAACGGTACCGAATTTTTTTTTACCAGAAATTCATCGGGAGCTCACAGAACGGCATGCAGTCTCTGGAGACGCGCGTCCACGGTCTGGAAATTGCGGTGGACGAGATTTCTTTCGACTTGGCCGTTGCGGTCGGGAAATTGTCTGAAAACGACGCCGCGTGCTGCAGCTTCTTGAGTCCCAAGCTGTGGAGAAAAACAGAAGCAACTTCTCAATCGAATAGTAGTACGGTTCGCGGCGGTCGTGAGGTCATCAAAAACCCGTTGGCTGAAATCCCGAGAGGGACGTCATCGACCGGACGTGGGAATAGCATTGTTGTATGATTTTTTTTACGGGCGAAATACTTACCGGAAAGAATGTATTGTTCTTCATTGCGAGATGAAAATGGCCGTGATAAACTTGCTCAAAATGATGCTGTTTTAAAGTTTGTTGTAGGACAACTTAGTACATATGTAATGATTATAGGTGCAAATGTGTGAAAATGAAAAAATGAAGTTAAAGAAACACAAAGCTTATTGAGCTCGACCTGATTAGAAGGTAGCTAATGAACACATAGCAAAGAAAAATTTCCTTTTTTTTTTTTTTGCATGTCACCGTTGGACGATTAAATTCAGTCTGAAGTAAATTTGTATCTTTAACTTTTTTTTTTTGCATGGTGGGAGGAATCGCCCACAGCGCCACTGAACGACTAAGTTCGGTTGAAGCGCATCTAGTTATGAGATGGCCCCGATAACTGACGAGACTAATTCTCTTGACATGTGTATACTGTTCCTAAGCTCTGACGGATAGAGAATCAAAGACTCCAATTGAGATTAAAAGAAATATATTTTGTCTTTGCTTGTCACGAGATATCCTCAGACGACGCCACCGGACGACTAGATTCATTCGGAACAGAATCTGAATCTCTTTTTTTTTTTTTTGCATTTTAAGAGGTATCACCACACAACGCCTCCGATATTAAGTTCGATCAGAGTGAATCTAGCAATGAGATTCCTAGCAGAACTAATTCTCCTAGTTTGTATGTACTGTCCCAAAGTCCACACAGAAAGAGAAAAACAAGGACTCCAACTGATATAAAAAATTCCATGACTTTCAGGTGGAGATATCATATACCCGACCACTTGACCTATTTATTATCTCTTGGTGACAACCAAAGAAAGAAAGATTGAAAGGAAATAAATACTACTTCTAAATATATGAAACATTAGTGATAACTCAAGAAAATGACACATAAAAAGAAATATACTGTACTCATTTGAACCAAAACAGAAAAAATCTTAGCAAGTTAAGGCAATTTAACTCTCGGCAAAGTGAGATTGCTGCATCAAGAAATACTGCTAGCAGTTAGTAGCCATCTCTTCTCAAGCACCTCATGAACTGTGTCAACTGCCATCATCTTCATCAGCTTCGTTTTACTCCAATTCACAGAACCGAAAAAACCGTCTTCAATCCCACCACTTCCTCTCAGACAAAGACAAAAGCTGCAAGAAGAACGTGCACAACAAAACGAACAACGTAAGCTAAAACGTTCCAAGGCAAAAAAAAAGAATAAAAAAAATCGAAGCACTCCATTAATTAATTTTCTCAACGAACCTGACGAGCAACTTGTGCCATTCTCCTACCCTCCCTCGTCGACTCCATCAACGGGTTATTCTTCGATTTCTCAAGATTCTTACCATCTTCTCCTTGTTTGTCACTTGCTTCATTTGCTGATCTCTTACGCTTCCTTTGGAATGTGTATTTGATTCCTCTTTCCCTCTCCGATCGATTTAAGCCCGTTGGATCGGGATATTCCACGGGATCTCTTTCAATTTCTGAATCTTCTGTTGTAATCGGATTAAGAACGTCTTTTTCCATGGACGGTGTTTCTACTAAACAGGCACCACCCTCTTCGATTGAGGCTTCTCTTACGGGTTTTCTTTGTCTAGCAGCTCTTTTTCTCTTACAAAGAAAAGATTGGGAGCTTACAAACTCCACATTTGCAGTGTAAGAAAGTGGTTCTTGAAGCATATCTTTGTCTTCTTTCTGGTTCTTCTTCTCCTCCTCAGCAGTTGTCCCCGAGAGACGAATTTCTTGGCCCAAAACGTTCCTCTCGCACGCGCGAATCCTCTGAGTTCGTCCGTTTCTGTACGAGGTGGAATCTTTACTACCTCTTAATATGATCGAAGGTAAAAAATCCCGATTCTGCATATAGAGAGTGCACGCACAATCTAGCTTGTTATGGCACACGCGGCATACTTGTCTTTGATAAAGACACGGGATTTTCGCACCGGAGGGGATGTTGCATCGGTCCTGTAATGAAGGGTGGTAGTAAAATCCCGTGATGTCCGAAGGGATTTCGTTTTCGCGGAGGGAATTGTCTCCGTTCTTTACGTTTTCGAGCTCGGCTTGTGCTTGAGCCACCTCATCTCTGAGATCTCTTACGATGTCTTCGGCCTCTTGCAGTTGCGCTTCGAGCTCGACGATCTTTTTCTGCTGATTCGATGTTATTGCTTCCCCTTCGCTAATCTGTAGAAGCAACAAACAGATATCATGCTGTAAGATTATTACAAAACAATTTCAAAAGTTCAAACAAGAGATCATGCTTTAAGATGCAAGGCAATAAAAAAAAAGATCTCTCTCCCTCTCTCTCTTTCAGTGTTCTTTTATGTCCAAAAGCTATAGCTGGTGGTGAGGATGCAACTCTAACCCTTAAACCGTGCAACAGCCAGCTCACGGTTCGATCAATCTCTTATCATGGACACCTATTGCTCCTCAACAATCTTCCCCAATAATTGACAAAATTATAAGATTAGGTCACTAAGTATACATGTTTTCGTTTTTGGATCACTATGTTTGATAATTGCAAAAGTAGGTACTTTATATGTCAAAACAACTTTAGGTCATTAAGTATATATTTTTTTATTTTGAGCCACTAAGTTTGCATTTTTCAATTTTGGGTCACTATGTTTACAAAGTTAGTTACCAAATGAGTGATCCAAAATCGAAAAATGTATACTTAGTGACCTAAAATTGAAAACATGATCCAAATTTGTTTTAACATACAAAGTTAGTGACCTACTTTTTGCAATTATCAAACATAGTGACCAAAAAACGAAAACATGTATACTTAGTGACCTAATCTTATAGTTTTTCCCCAATAATTTCTCCTAATGCAATAACTGGGAATCGAACCCGTGACCTGCTGTGATACCAGCTCTGCTCACCCATCAGCTAAATAGCTGATGGTGAGAGTGTACAACTCTAACCCGTAAACCGTCGCCACTATCCATTGGATTTCTTAGCAGTGACAACTATTGCTCATCAATACCTATTGTTACTCTCGACTAAACAAACTATCATCGCTTCGATCAAGAAACGTGATCGATTCGGACATCAAATCCCCGAAAGAATATATATATATATATATATATATATACACACCTTAGAATCCATCATTTGCTTCATTCTCAGCAGCATCCTCAGAGATTCCTCTTTGGCTACCTTCATCTCGTGCTGGCAGCGAACTGCCCTCCTCTCCGAGGCCGTAACTCTAGTCGACACTTCTTTAGATATGTTCAATATTACATCAGCATATGCCTTCTTCAGTCCCATAATTTTCTAACAAAGATGAAAGAAAATACACAATCGATTAAAACCCAACGAGCATACGATCATTAACACGCAATTACATACAGGTTAAGGGAACAAATTTGCGACCACAAATCGAAACTTTAAAATCTGAAACAAAGAGGAAGAAAAGGGTTCAAAGCACAATCGCGTGAAGAGGAAGACCTCATAAATTACATTGCGCACCGTAATCAGACAAGCGAACGATTAAGAGATTAACGCCGGAAGAAAGAACTGGAAAAAAAAAAAAAAGACCGGTACAAAGAAACGGTTCAGTTGGTAGTTGGCAGTGTCTTGAGAAAATAAAAAGAAAATGAACAAATAATAAATAAATGTTACTACGCCGCCGCCGCCGTGCTATTGGCGCGGAGATGCGACGGTCGGAGTTCTACAAAGATTAAGAAAAAAAGAATTACCTCATCGTCGTCCATTTTCTGTCCGAAGAGAAAACTGAAAGAAAAAAGGGGGAGTTTTCGGAATAGTTTTTTTTTTCAGTTTTTCTTTTAGTTTATGCGTATGTAAGTTGTGTTTTGGGTCTCTTGTGCTTTCCTCGGCAAGTGCTGGCTGTTACGAAAATATTGATTTGACCAATATACCCCTGCAACGGCTTTTAAATAATGGCCCGTCGGTTAAGAAGTAACGGCGTTCATTTGTTTTCTGGGTTTCGTGGCTAGGGGGTCCCACAGGTGGGTGAGTGCAATCCACTCAGCCTTCGGTACGTGGCACGGTTTTGGAGGGAAAAAAGGGGTACGCATATTTGGGCCGGCCCATAAACCAATTAATAAAAAATAATTAAGTAATATCGATTGGTGGATCCGCATAATTATTTTCTAGTGCAGTTTTAATACGCTAAGTTTCAAAATTTAAATAGGACTGCTAATGCTAAAACATTAATTTTAGCTCGAAATTAACGCATGACAATTTGGTCATGATGCAATTTAAGAAAATCAACGTTGTAAACCTAACTTCAGGACGAAAGTAATGCGTAAAGAGGTACACATGACAATTAATTTAGGGAGAAATATCACGCGACATCGAAAAAAATGCGACTCAAATAGACCTGTTCGACGCCACGTTAAAGTTTTCCCCATTTTTAACTGTTAAGTGTAGTTCTCGTGCGACGATACACGGCTAAGATTTAATTTTCAGCATTTAACGTCCTCGAATTGCTTCAATTTCATAACCTAATCCCCCAAAATTGACAGGTCCTTAAAATGTCCCTCAAAATCTCGTTTCGATCTTTTCCGACTCCCGAAAGGCTCGAGGAGCTCGAGACCCTTCATCAGCTTCTCTCTTTCGCTTCCTCCGTTAGACAACATCGACAGCTCTCTTTCGAAATGCGGTTGCCTCCGATTTAGTCTCCTCTTTCGAAAGCAGTAAATCGCCGTTTAACCCTTTGAATTCACTATTATTACCCGAATCTCCCACTTCATCGATTTTCTCGGGGATGCTTTTGCTTCTTACAGCGCGCGGAGGATTCTTCTTCTCCTCGCACGCGTGGACCCTCAGCTTGTTGCTCCCGGGCCCGCTTCCGAATAAATTAGGCCCTTTGCCCCTCGATATTATAGACGGAAGACAATGATCCCAACGATTCAGACACGGGAATGTTGCATCGAAAGCTGAGGTTGTCTGAAATTTAAATTCATTTGGTTTGGTTGCAGGCTTCGAATTCTCCGTCTTTAGCCTGCGTATTTGGGACCGAGCTTGGGCCAATTCTTCTCTGAGATCCCTCACGATTTCTTCGGCCTCGTGGAGTTGCTCCTCGAGCTCGCGGATCTTGTGCTGCTTCGGTAACGATGCGGCTACTTCTTCGTTGATCTGCGGGACTCGGTAAGATATTTGATTCTTGGATTGTGAGAAAGAGAGATTTCGATATAAATAATTTAATGCATACACATAGAAATGCAGTAACTTTTTCCATGGAAAGAAAACGATAACGTATTATTATCTTATTACCACGTCATGCAACAAAGATCACAACAAATCTCTACAACAGAAACGGTATTAATCCCACCGATACCAATTGCATCACTTCTTTCGCTATGCATTATCCACCAACAACGGTAATAGCATTAAGGTATCGTGTCAGCTATAATCTGCTGCTGTCCAAAAAGGACAAAACCATGAGCCCAAAATCGAATTTACAGACAATGGACAGTTACCACACATTGATTTTTTATCAATGATTCACAAGAACGACAACATTGCGAAGACAATCATAGGAACACAACAAACAAATGATCAATTTCAATGAGCAAATTTGTTTTCTACCTTGAAGAAAAAAAAAAAAAAAAACGCAGCTACATTAGCTTACTCGTGCTTTTATTATCCTACGAATGCAATCAAGAAAATAGAATTATAGCACCGAGTAAGTAAAGAGTTTTGAATCAAAATCAACCTACCTTAGAATCCATCATTTGCTTGATTTGCATCATCAATCTCAGAGATTCGTCTCTCGCCATCTTCAGCAGGGGCTGTAGCTTCAGTGCCCTCTTCTCCGATGCTGCAACTCTTGATGAAGCCTCTTTAGATATGTTGGCTATTGAATCCTCGTACGCTTTCTTCAATGCCAACAGCTCCTAAGACCCAATCGGAAAACTTATAATAATCCAGTTTAAGTAAATGTCACAAATTCACACCATATACTCAACTAAGCACAAATCAAAGAGAACATTCCCTTCATAAAAAAGGGGCCAAATCAGCCAGAAACCCATCAAGAGAGCAGCAGCTAAACAAAATCATAAAAAATTCAGATGAAGTAAAAGGAGAAACGAGGCACCACCGATCAAGCACAAACATAATCATACGGAAGAAAACAGGAATGCATAAAATAAAAAATAAAAAAACCGTGATGTACAGTTATTTTTCTTCAGCAAGTCTTAAGAGAACAGTAAAAAAAGCATGAGAATTGAAAAGGCAAACAAACGATATATGGTCGGAAATCAAGTCAAACGTAACTTCACCTCTTCCGCGTCCATTTCTGCCTGAGAATTAGAGAAGAAAATCGAAAAAGGAGGGCTTCGGGTAATTTTTTGCTTTCAGATTTCTGCTTTGAATCCTCGGCAAAGCTCTGTTGTGAAACTTATGACTTGTGAAGCTTCATACCGGAAATGACGTATCTACCCTTTCTAACGGGGTTACTTACGAAATGGCATCACCCTTAGTGGGTCCCATTAGGCTTTAGTGGAAGCGTTATGCCACGTGGAACGGTGCATGTAATGTAAGAGGCTAGCTTTTGGTGGGAAATACTTGTTGAATTCTATTGGGCTTCCGGCCCATAATAATGGAAGTAGAGGCCCACATGTCCATTAAGTGGTGTCGTATTCAACCGAATTGTAAGAGTATTAAGACGACTAGTATTCAAGCACACGGTTATACGTGTGCAATCGTGTGCAGTAATAAATATATTATTTATATTTAGATTTATTATTTGAATAATTGAAATTAAATTGGATTAAAATATAAAAGATAGTTATGAGATGTGGCTTTTGACGGATCATGATTATTTGTGTTTTATGCTAATAATATGAGTTTTATTTTTTATTAATTATTTATTGGAGAAAAATATATAGTTTTTAACTTGATCTCACAATTAATAAAAAAGTATAGATGATTTTCTGCTAAATTTCCCTAATAATTCGGTCAAAAATGATGAAATTAATTTAATGCAAGTTGCAGCATAACAATCGTGGGGATGAAGTGTAAAGGTGGTCGAATCTCTTGGTTTCATTAATCCTATTAATTTATTAATCATCCATTTCTTTTTTGTTACACGTAAAACAATGAGATTCATCTATATTATACATAAATGGTGGAGGTACGTAGAAATCGACTAAATTAATTTTTTATCTCATGCGCAAGTATATTTTACCCTTCAATTTTTTTTTTTATTCCAATCATATCGTAAAAACCAATTTTTACATATTTAAAAATAATAAAAAATATATGCATTGAGTCAGTGTGCATAAAACACAGTAAGTAACTAAGTATAGAGTAAGAAGAGAAGACTATAGTCTTCTTGAAGATGTCTTCTGGACCCCAAAGAAAACCTAACAAAAATGTAAATCATTTATTCATAATAGGTTTTGATTGGATCTAATAGAATAAAAAATTATGTCCTAATGAAAAGATTGCAACCTAAAAAAATGAGATTTTATTTATTTAATATAGTAGTTTTATAAACATATAATTTGATTTTTTTTTCTAAAAAAACAAAAGTCAAAAAGGATGTTCCAATGAGAAGATTGCATATATATTGTCCATTATTTCCTTTTCTTGTAACACTTAAAAAAGTATATTAATGGAATCTTCTTTATATGTAATAATCAGTTATAAGATAGGACGATAAAGAAGCTTTGTCAATCACTCATTGAGGCAAAAACAAAAGGCAATGTAGAGTCATCACACTTGCGGATTTTAAATTCCTCTTTACCAGAATAAAGCTATAGAAATAACCGTTCACGTCAAAATCAGATATACATATATATATATATAATATATATATATATATATTCTCAGTCTATAGGGTAATTTTTTAAGATAATATAATTCTATAGGTATGATTTGTTTCGATGTTTTGTATTATTTTTTGGGAAAAAGAAACACTATTCGGACAAATTACTAAAATCGATATATCTAGTGGTAGCATCTATCGTTTCGACAAAAAAAAAAAATAGTGGTAGCATATATTTTGTCCGTCTATATCTTTAAAGACTTGCATGTTTATATTTTTATTTCCATTTTATTAAAAGTGAGATCATTTTATTCAAAAACTTAATAAATAAATATCAAATTTTGAAATAGGATTCATGACAACTTCAAGTGCTGCTCATTGTTCTCCTCATTTAGCACTTCAAAGATCATTTATTTATTTGTTTTAAAAGTACAATTCGCTTTATCTTTATCGATTACAAATATATATATATATATATATATATTTATATGTAATTATTTCTCGTGTTCCACGTAGTTTTCACCAATTATCTTCAACCCGAAGGAAACTTTCTTCTTTTAATCCTTAAAGGCCAAACTAGGTTGCATAGCCTTGTGGAAACTTGTATAAGTTAAAAAACAAAAAGGGAAATAGAAAGAAGGTTATAAATGTGCTTTATTATGTTTTTTAAAAAAAGACATCGATGAGACATGACTTAAGGATTGATCTATAATTGAGGCCACAAATAAGCTTTTCCTATAGACATTGACGGTTGTTGTGGATATTCTCGTGTGGCTCAGAGATTAGCCTCCATGGAGTATACGGTGCACAACCCATAGTCATTAAGTGGAAGTATGTGGTTCGCAAGCTGCAAGCCATAGCTCACCCAATACTGGAGCGTGTAACGCAAGTAGGAAGTGGGATACTCTCGGAAATAAAAAACGATTAAAGAAAATACAAATGTTAAAAGCAGCATTACAATAATAATAAGGCAAAATTATAAGATTAGGTTACTAAGTTTACATATTTTCAGAGTCACTATTTTTTATAATTGCAAAATTAGGTCACTGGCTTTGTATGTCAAAACAATTTTGGGTCATGTTTTCAATTTTAGGTCACTAAGTATATATTTTTCGATTTTGGGTCACTAAGTATACATGTTTCAATTTTGGGTCACTATGTTTACAAAGTTTGTTACCAAATGAGTGACCCAAAATTGAAAAAATGTATAGTTAGTGACCCAAAATCGAAAAATATATACTTAGTGACCTAAAATTGAAAACATGACCCAAAATTGTTTTGACATACAAAGTTAGTGGCCTACTTTAGCAATTATTAAACATAGTGACCCAAAAACGAAAATATGTATACTTAGAGACCTGATCTTATAATTTTACTCTAATAATAATTATCTAATAATATTTACATGTGTGAAACTATGTACAGGGACTTCTTTATCTTTATCGGGGATCGAATTGTAATAAATGAGCCATCAAGAAAATGAAAATTTAAAGCGTGTAGCTAGTGTGAATGATATTATTATTATTGTTATTATCATCTTATCTTTGGCTTATCCTTTCACGGCATGCACCCCACGGCTCACCAACCAACCTTTTCCATATATAATATGCATGGATGAGATTAATGGAGTTAAATAAAAATAAAGCTAATAAAAATATATAATCGACAGATGTATCACTACCGGACGTACATTATCATGAAAGTTTATAATTACTGCTTATGTCTAGGATAATATGCGAGTACTGTCGAAAATAAAATATGTTGAAGTACGAAAATGTATTTTTGAATTGGAGGTCCCTCATACATTACGGACGACATATATATTATAACCATTTTGCGTGAATTACGATTTTAACAGTCAAATTATTTGGTGAAATGTTACCTACAACTGGCGAATATCTTAACAACCATTGTATTCATAAAATTATTAAGTAGTGTACTGGGACTGGTGACTCCAATAATCATATTCTCTCTAGCATTGGAGTAACTAAAAAATATAATTATCACACTCGACAACAAATCTAATCATCCTCAATTACTTGTGTATTACAACGTTTATTATTTAATAACGTGCAGTTTGCAATTAGTTCCTTTGACTAAAATTTATTTTAGGATCATCGTACCGTATTGGCTTCTGTGCATGTAATTATTTCACATACTATGTTACTAAGTAGCTAACATAATTTAAATTGTTAGTCAAGAACAATAATAGACAGAGACCACGGTACGCAAATGAAAAGAGCTTCGTATGGACAATAACATTTTGTAATGAAATTCAAATCTAGTTTACCTTTACATAAATATATTTATATATATATATATACATATTAAATCGTGGGAAAAACCTGAATCATATATGTTTAATAATTATTCACCTTTCAATTCACTAAGTAATGATGGTCATGGTATGTAGCTTGCAAAAGTGGCAAAGTCAAGTTTAAGATATTGGCTTTTATTCCTAATAACTTTATCTTTCTTTTTTTTTAATTGCCACGTTTATAATAATTAAAAAAAAAATCGTCTTTAAATATTATGATTGCGACGCCAGCTATCATAATCAATTTTTTTGGCCGAGAGAAAGGCATACTCAGACAAATGGATCGTAGTTCCAACGCTCCAATTACAATTCATTATATGATTCCGACTTTCAGCGCGGAAATAATCCGCCGTGCTTCTGTATTCTGTCTAAATCCACAGACAACAATCTCAAAGAGCTCAGTTATCACTATGAATATTTAATAGAATCCGATGTGTAATTAGGTATGAACATAATAAGTATGGAAAAATTATAAAATTAGGTCATTAAGTATAAATATTTTCGTTTTTTGGTCAATATGTTTTTATTTTTATTTATTTTACTGTCCCGATGTATCCTCACTCGACCTGGCTATGTGCTATTCCCTAAATATCGGCGTGAACTTGCGCCACACAGACCTGGCGGAGGCTTAATTGCACCACATACTCCAGGCGCAAATCCACATACGTCTCAAACCCACATGACAACGATAGTCATGGGCCTTAGGCCCATGGGAACTACTCAAAGAATTATGGGAGGGGTGATTCGATCACACGACCTCCTTTACCACAAGACCTTAAGGTCTCATCATTGACCACTAGACCAAGTCCTCATTGGCAGGTCAATATGTTTGATAATTGCAAAAGTAAGTCACTAAATTTTTATGTCAAAATAATTTTGGGTCAAGTTTTAATTTTAGGTCGTTAAATATATATTTTTCGATTTTGGTCACTGCGTATACAATTTTTCAATTTTTGATAACTCATTTGGTAAATAACTTCGTAAACATAGTGACCCAAAGTTGAAACATGTATACTTAATGACTCAAAATCGAAAATTAGATACTTAGTGACCTAAAATTGAAAACATGACCCAAAATTGTTTTGACATACAAAGTTAGTAATTTACTTTTGCAATTATCAAACATAGTGACACGAAAACAAAAACATTATAATTAGTTACCTAATCCTATAATTTTGCCTTATAAGTATTTAAATAAAGAGGATAATATATATATATATATATGAATAGTAAATTAATATAAAAAAGTTTTTAGAGACTGTCTCAATTTTTACTCATTTTACACTCTTTGACCTAATTTATTTCTGTTTGGAGAGACTGTATAACGATAATGTTTATTAAACAATAGACCAAACTTCCAAGTGCATCTATTGAAAATCCCTGCAGCGTTATCATTGATTTGTAGCATATATGTCCTTATCTCAATTTTGAATTATAATAAAGATTTCATATTCAATAACAATACCATTCCCCAAATGATTTAAGTAGTCACGTGATGACATTTTGCAATTAGGTTTTTGAATCTACTCCGAATCCTTGAATATCAGACATTACATTTTTACAAGGGGATTAAGAGTTCGAATTACACTTGAACTTTTTGAATACTGTCGTTTGTTTGGATTTGAGACGTTATGCGGAATTAATCCCGTTGTAACCCGAAATCATCCCATAGTCGACGGTGAAGTTCAAATTCATTTTAAACTGTCCAAGTATGAGGACCCAATGATATGAGATTAGAAAAATAAAATAGTAGAAGCCAACTTGACATTAATTACATTAAATGTACACATTTCCTCTTAATTTCAAAATGATTTTATTCCCATAATCTTTATGGAAATTTGACTATTGGACATTACACAGGGAACATTTTTGGCTGATAGTCTATTTCTTTTCACTTTCTTTTTTACTTTACTACTGAGATAAGTAATCGAGATAAGGTATTGCTCTCAGATTTCAACACATTATCCCAAGAATATTACATAAATAAATAATAATATCTCCAGCAAAAATTGTGTACGGAAACCACGTTTCTTCATTCACAAAAGCTTCTTTCTCCGTGTATAAATAAATACCAACAAATAGGGCCACATTCATAGAACCAACCTCTATTTTCATCTCCTTCACTCAAAATCAATTCTCGCCCATTCTTCGAATCTCTCTGCGCACGGAGGAAAAGACGGCACACGGAGAGAGGTAGAAAACGAAGGAAGAGATGTCTCAGCCTGGTGAGCAGCCGTCGTCAGCGGCGGAGATCGTTCTGTTCGGCGTGAGGGTCGCGATCGATCCTATGAGGAAGAGCGTTAGTATGAGCAATCTGTCGGAGTACGAGCCTCTTAACGGGAACAACAATACTAGTGCGAATCGGATGATTACTACTCCTGAGATGAGCAAGGTGGTGGAGGAGGAAGGTGGTTACGCATCGGCGGATGACGTCGCACCGCCAAGCGTCGGGGCACGTGAGCAGCGTAAGCGAGGTCCGTCAGATCTTCGATCCTCGATCAATTTTGCATTCTATGGTTTTTTATTTTTAATTGAGTTTTCGATCGGTCGTTGCTTGCTGGGATGGCCTCTGCTTTTTCCTGGCTTCGATTTCAATGGGTCTATTGTTGGAGTTTTCATTGCGCTCTGATTTGATTTCGTCCCTGATTTTTCTATTGAATTTGATTTCATTCAAACCATAAATTCTTTGTTGTGCGTTGTTTATGCGGCGATTCAGAATCATTGGTGCCTGTGATGTATAGAGAACTTCTCCTAAATCCGCTCATAGTGATTATCATGTCCTCTGATTAGAACTCTTACCCAGCAAGCAACTCATTATCATCTCCTCTTAGCTTCTGTAAACGGCAAAAAGGAAAAAAAAAGTTGAGGATTCTAATTGCTTCTGAGATCTTATTTTGCAACATGCTACATCCTTATGTTTTTCTTCCTTCTGTGGACAAATAAATATACATTGCCATTATTTGCAGGAGTCCCATGGACCGAAGAAGAACACAAACTATTCCTTGTGGGACTGCAAAAAGTTGGAAAAGGAGATTGGAGGGGGATTTCTAAGAACTACGTAAAGACTCGAACTCCTACACAAGTTGCTAGCCATGCCCAGAAGTATTTCCTCCGCCGAACTAATCTCAATCGCCGCCGCCGTAGATCGAGCCTGTTCGACATCACTACCGACTCCGTATGTCCTAATTCAAAAATTCTCATAATTTCATGTTTATGTTGTCCTCATTGAACAAAACATTCTGAAAAGTTTCATATTTTATGTCACAAACTTATATGTGATGATCATATCTGGATGAATTGGTATCTTCCCTTTGCTAGTTTATGAATCTTGTGCTTAAGTCTTGAAGGGTTACTGCGTATGTCCTAATTTAATAATTTCATGTTTATGTTGTCCTCATTGAACAAAACATTCTGATAATTTTCATATTTATGTCACAAACTTATATGGGATGATCATATCTGGATAAATTGGTATCTTCCCTTGGCTAGTTCATGAAATTTGTGCTTCAGTCTTGAAGGGTTATTACCAATATCTAAAGGGCATGTTTTTTTATCTTCGTTTCGGTGCTAATGTTTTCTGTTTTTTAATGTATCTCCAATAGGTTACTTCGATGCCTAATGAAGGAGTCAAGAACCACAAAGAAAAACAGGCTCAGCCGATTCCATCACCAGTAGTAACACCAACTATGCCCGTAGCTTCCAAAGTCGGTGAATTCCCGATTATGCCCTTCCCCGTTGTTTTCTCCATGCAAGGTGGAACCGAATCAATTGAAGGACAAGTAATGAACGGCTCGTCACCGATGCTTGTTTCACCGGTCCCGATTCTTCAAATGCCCGGTTCCTCATCACCAATGCTCGTTTCACCACGACCGACTCTATCTTTGGGGCTTTCTCTCTCGTCAGGTGAACTCATCGGGTTTTAATGTGGTGCCCGGATTCAAGAATGGAGGTAGCGTCGTGTGTGGTGCCTAACGGTTTCGTGTCGGTATTATTTAAAAAGAAAAAAAAAGAATAAGATTGGCTTGAATAAGTGTTGGTTATGCTTTGAAGTTAATACATGACTTAGAAGGAAAAATGAATCAGCAGATTTGTTTTGTTTGAGTTAGAGAATATCTCAGCTTTTAGCATTTTGCAGATCAGTTACATTGTTATATGCTGTGTTGTGATGTAACTCTTTGTTTTATGCTGTTGGTTTTAAGGTCATATTCTTGAGAATAGTATACAATCATAGATCATGTTTAATATTTGGATGGCTTTCATGTGTTGCTTCAGCTTCTCTAGTATTGAAACTAGTATTGAATGATAGGTCTTATTAGGGGTTGTAAACGCGTCGAGCTCGGGCCCGTAAACTCGTTTACTCGACAGCTTGAGCTTAAAGCTCGATTTAAAAACAAAAAATATTAAAAATTGAAGGTTTTATTATTTTATGGTCATGTTTATTGGAGGTGATAGCGTTGTAAAGATAACAAAGTTAAAAAGTTGCCATTTTGGGATAGTAAGTTTTATCATTAAAGTAAACCTAAACTAAAGGTTATAATTCTAGGATTGTAAGTACATTACAATTTTATGTATTAAACATTTTAAATTAGATGACTCTTGAAATCAAAATCGAAGCAGTTTCAGGGCATCGTAATTTTGATAATTAATCTCTTGAAGTTTCTTCATTTTTTACTTACGATCCTAAAATTACAAACCTTAATGTACTCAAATTGCTTCAATTCTGAAACTTATCTGACAAAAAATTGTAACTCTTTAATTTATTCTTCTTATAACGTCACCACCTAATATACTTAACACAAAAAAATAATGAAGCCGCATATAAAAAGAAATTAAGAAAAAGCTTACGAGCCCGCTCGTATAATTTGAAGCTCGAATAATCTTGGAGCTCGAAAATTACGAGCCCGGCTCATCTTTCACCCCAGATCTCATAGTCTTAATTCAAATATAACAATGAGATACAAACTTTGATCATCTTTACATGATGAAAGTATAGAATCCCACAAGGCTACATATACAAACAATATCTTGTAGTGCACACGTTATTCGGAGGAGAGCCACGGGTTCGGGGCGACGTACGTATACCCTTGGAAATGCTCGCCGGAGGTCGGCGTGGGGGCGGGAGAGTCGTCGACGGGGGGCATATTCGTCCAACACTTGTCGAAATTCTCCGTGCAGTCTCTTCCGCTCACGTCGGGCTTGAACTTGGGCTCGATTTCCCTCCCCTCGAGCTTCCTCCAGTTGATGGGACGAAACCACTTGTGGGATTTGATCTCGTCGGCTCCGGTGGGCCCGCTCCCTAGCCTCTGTAATGGATCCTTCTGAAGAAGCTGAGGATGTAATAACGAAGCAAGAGATTTAACAACGTTAGACGAATCTCGAGGGCTTATTACTAAAAGTACGTACTCCTTTGAGTAGAGAGTGGGCCTCGGCGGTTAATCGAGGCGGGAGCTTCAGCTTCTCCTTGATTATCTTCTCTTGGAGCTTCTTTCTGCTTGAATGCGTGTAAGGTGGCTGGAAAAATTTTCGTACATCGGCAATGAGTTGATAGAAATAAGGTCCTTTTTGGATAATCAATTTGCTTGGAATGAGTTTTAAGCAATATTCTGGAGGCTTAATTATTGTTTTCTTTTTTGTCCTTTATGTTTGAGGGGGTGTCGATTTTAGGACAATAAGTTTCAAAATTGAAGCAATTTGAGTACGATTAACGCTGGAAAGCTAATTTCAGCTCGGAATTAACACACGTGAGCCGCAGCTGAGGTGACAATTGTTTGGGGAGGAAAAAGTATCTGCCGCTTTGGAGAAAATTTGGTCCAAATCAGCATCTCCGACGAACTGAAGCAATTAACGCCGGAAAGTTAATTTCAGTCCGAAATTAACACATACGAGCTGCACGTGACGATTAATTTGGGGCGTGAATCCTACGCGGCATTGGAGAAAATTCGCTCCGAACAAGCATATTCGACGTCACGATTTTTCTCCCAATTTAATTATTGAGTGTTGCCCACGTGTATTGATTCGGGCTGAAACTAAGTTTCGAGCTTTAATTGTCCTCAAATCGCTTCAATTTCGAAAAATTACTGTCCTAAAATTGCCTGCCACCCTCTAATCCCGAACTTCCTTAAAACACCACTCCCCCAAATATACACAGGACTAAAAAAAAAAAAGAATTAAGCCTATTCCGAAAGAATATTGGTTCTAATCTAAACGCTCGACTAAATTTTACCTGGCCATTGAGCATCTCATACAAGAGAATCCCGACGCTCCACCAGTCGGCGGACTTGTTATGGCCTTTGGCGAGCAAGATTTCCGGAGCCATGTACTCGGTGGTCCCACACATAGAGTTCGACCGGCTTGACTCGTCGATCTCTTTAGCCAATCCAAAATCGGTTAGCATTACCTGAATATTAAACAAAAAAGATACCTAAGAATAAAATCATTTACGAGCTTCGGTATATGAGCTTTATTACATGCCCATCGGGAGCCATGAGGATGTTCTCGGGTTTTAGATCCCGATGCACAATCCCGTTCTTGTGAAGGTGCGAAACGGCAGATACGATTTCGGCTGCGTAAATCCTCGCTTGGTCCTCGCTACCAAAAGAAAAAATGCAATTAAGTACACGGAAATTTACTAGAATTGCAAAAATTAACGAGAGGCCCTTACAGAGCGGCGGTGGCTGTTGTACCTGAAGATTCCTTGTCTGTAGAGATGGTAAAATAGATGTCCTCCATTTATGAAGTCGAGGATCAAGTAGAGCTTCGACTTTGTCTGTTAGAAGAAAAGATCGGGAGAAGTAATCTTAGAAAATGCTAAAAACGATCATTCGTGTCCGAACAAAGACATGGAGGTATTAAAAAAATAGCCTCCAAACGTGTAAATACTATTATACCTTGGGCCCATCGTGGCTCTGTGGTTTTAATTAGAACAATTGGTGTGTAATCAGCCATCTATATAGTATGTCACAAATTCAAATCCTTAGTAGAACAAAACAAATTTTATCAACGAGTACTTAGCTATAATGTTTTTCAACTCTAATTATGGTGCTAAGAACCCTGTATAAAGCTGAAAACCGGTAAGAGCTTTTTTCCTGATCCCATCTTCAGCCCATTTATACACAGTTGAGGATTCCAAAAAATTTACAAAGTAAACATTCCAATTAACAATTTTTTCGAAATCGAAACATCTAACGGGATTTCACCAGCCATCAAGACCGAAAACATTATTGAAGTACATACCTGAAATGAGTACCGCAGCTGCACGATAAAAGGGTGCACCACTTTGGTGAGAATATCCCTTTCGGCCCTCATATAATCGACGTGATTGTTCTTGATGATTTTATCTTTTCTCATAACTTTCATGGCAAAAATCCCATCTTGGCCCTCAAAATCCCCACCTTTCATCCTCACCTGAAAAACTTTCCCAAAAGCCCCTTTTCCAATAACCCTCATGATTTCGAAGTCCGATGGTCCCAATCTTCTCCTCGTACTCTCCGAGCCCTTTCCACTATCATCGCTCGGGACTTCAATTTCATCCTTTTTCACATCATCATCGACCTCGTCGTCTCCCGATGATATGTAGCCGAGAAAATCATCGTCTTTCTGCTGATCGGGCGTCGTCGGGAGGGTTTTGGAGAGCGTGAACCGTGGCGACGGGCCGAGGAAGGAGTGCGAGCGGTGGTTGATTACCCGCGGCGAGCCAATCAAGAGGTGCGGCGGCGTCGAAGATGACGGTTGTTGCCCCGTCGTGGTGGGGCTGAAGAGGTCGGTGAAATCGAATTCTTGATGAGGGCTCTGATCTGGGATGTTGAGCTTGGTGAGCCTCGAGGCTAGGGCTGAGAGGAGGGGCTTGTTGTTGTGTGTGTTCATAGTGAAATCACACACACACACACACACACACAGAGAGAGAGAGAGAGAGAGAGAAATTTCACACGGGGACGCAGAGTGAGAGAGATGAATTTCTTTCATGGGATTACATTTTTGTTGTCGGGTAAGAGATTCTTTTGATTGTGTTTTTGTAGCTGTTGCTGTTGAAGCTGTTAAAGATCCCTGAGAGCTGCCAAAGAGAGGGCTTCTCCACTTGATTTCGGAGCTTTTTGATGGCGAATTCTGCTGCATGTGTTAATTCGGATGATTGTTTGTCACAGTTCATTTATTTGCTATTTTTAACGGGTGTTTTAAAAAAATCACTCGATCAATTTAAAAAAAATAGTTTCGTCGACGATTTTTTTTTATCAACAGTCCTCACTTTGTTTAAACGTTAACCATATTAACTAATTCTCGTACTTAACTCATTAAAATTTTAAAAAAAAAAAACAAAAATATGGCCGCCGTACAGATGCAATAACTGACTGAACATGGGTTCATCTCCCTTTTTAACCATAACCTTACAATCGATATGAATGCATTATCTTCTCCATTTTAAAGAACAAAGGGTAACCACACACACCTCTCTCACAAACCTAAAGCGACGCGAGCTGTTCTCTCCGTTTAGTGCCGGAAAACAACTTCTCAAACCAAGAAAACAGCAAGCATTTCAGCATATTTACCAGTAAGCATTTGTTACATGAAAACTGCAATTTTAACGTCGAAAATGGTGAATTTCTCGTCCATTACCCCCTAAAATGTATGAGTTATTTAGTAGATCATGTGTACTAGCCAGAGTAGCGATACTTCAGTGGTTATTACGAAAATTCGGACCTGAAAATACATATTCTGAGGTCCAGTTTTTGTGCATAGGACCCATGCGAAAAATGCAGGGGACCCAAAAGTATACACAGGGTACCCGAGCATATATACAGGGTACCCGCGCATATGGGCTGCTGTTTTTCAAGTGCATGGGACCCAGGCTAAAAAACGCAGAGGACCAAACTGTAAAAGTATGGTACCCAATTATAAGTGCAGGGTCCCCTGCCTTGATGCGCGGGTACCCTGCTTTTACGCGCAGGTCCCCTTCGTTGATGCGCGGGTACCATGCGCTATACGTGCGGGTAAAGTTAGTTTCGTGGATCTTGAAATTTTCTGTTTCGTTATGTGTCTTTCTTCAATTTTAACTGTCAAATATTGTACTCGGTTAGGAAGAAGAAGAAGACCCGTGACGCTACAGTGAGTGGAATCGATTAAACCTAATTAATTTTACTTTGGGTAGTTGAATGGGTTAAATAAGGGTAAAGACGTCTTTTTCCCTGAGTTAGTAAGGGTAGAATAGACTGCAAACATTATGGAGACCATTTTTTTAAAATTGACCCACTCAAAGGCCATTTACTTAAATAATCCATTTTTAACACGCATTATTATTATTATTATTATTATTATTATTATTATTATTATTATTATTATTATTATTATTATTATTACTCCGAGTTGAGTGAAGGAGACCAATAATCTAGGACAATAATTTTCGCAACTGAATTAATTTTTATTTGTGCGGCATTCGAAAAATGGGTTCAAATCATCATTTTCGATGAAATGAATCATTTGAAGACAATTAACGTCGAGAGCCTAATTTCAATCCGAAATTAGCACACATGAGGTGCACTTGGCGGGGAAAAAACCATATGTGGCATCGACAAAAGTGCGATCCAAATCAGCCCGTCCGACTCCAAATATAAAATATTCTAATTAATTGTTAAGTAATGCCCATGTTTAATTCTCAGCTGAAGCCTGAAACTAGGCTTTCAGCATTAATTGTTCCTAAAGTTTCAATTCTGAGACTTATTATTCGAAAATCTACATCTCTTTAATTTAGGTATCCTTGAAACGCCATTAAATTAAACTAGTATTTCTTGCACACTCGATGCGTGTGCCTAAATATAAATATTTAATACTAATTTATATTTTAAGTTATTTTTAATTTATAATATTTAACAGATGAAATAATATTTTTAAAAGAATTATTTGTGAGGATGTAATTGTAATAAATAAAAGATTGGGGTCTAAATACATATCAAATAAATTATAAAAAAAAAGGTCAAATTGGAATATATTTTTGATACACCAAATTTAGCAGTTTTTAGCCACCCCTCACCATTAATATAATAGAATAGAAGAACATATATACATGATCAAAAATTAACTAAGCCGTTTATTTAATTAGCTATTTTTTAATATAAACAATTTAATGCTATGTTCTTTTCGTTTTATCCGCATTGGTTAGTATATTATTGGGCTTGATTGACGTCCCAAAGAAAGCCCGTAAGAGCGAGCACATCATTTCACCTTATTTTTACTCTGAATAAACAAATAAACAATGACCACAATAAGTGGCCTCTTACAAAGACTATCGCGGCTCAGGACCACTCAGCTCACGTACGCATCACCACCTTGCACAATAACCACCTCCGAATCCCTGCTAACCTACGCCGCCGTTCGCGTTAACCTGCGCCGCTGTGCGACGATGAGTTCCGCTGGAACCAACAGCGCCTCCCTTGACGCCATTTTCAAACAGAAGAAAGCCCTTCGATCGAAAGTCAGGAAGGAACTCAAGTCAATGGATCCAGCAATCAGATCTCAAGAAGGTGCTTTTCAAACAGCTCTGCGCAGATAAAGTTCCGATCTTTTGGCTCTTAATGCGTTTAATTTCTTCAATTTCTTGTTTTCCGGTGGCAATGTTAGCTTTTTTGACATTATGCGATCTTTCGTTTTCCCCTTATTTCTGTTCTTCAGATGAGGCGATTCAAAGAATAGTGTTGGAAGCTCCTTGGTTTAAGTCCTGTAGAAGACTGTGCGCTTATATTAGCTGCTCTCCTCTCAGAGAAGTTGATACCTCTAAGATTTTGTCAGAGATTTTAAAGAATTCAAATCAAGGTAATCGATTTTATTTTGTGTTTCACAATTATTCTTTCTTGTCAAATTGCTTGTAAATC